>JAKJJM010005345.1:0-17262 GCA_021901965.1 Pipa carvalhoi
GGGGGGGGGGGGGGGGGGGGGGGGGGGGGGGGGGGGGTGCTGGCGGTCGGAGGTTAGATCCCTACCTCATTACTTTTCAATTTCATACTCTCCTCTTCCATCTTTTCTATCTCAGAAGAGCAGGAAATGACTGCCTACACAGAGTCCATTTACTGGCCACCTTGGGAACATTTCCAGTTATTGAACTTGTGCAGCAAACTGTAGAATGCATTCAAGAAAAATGAAAGCTGGGCATTTTTTTGAAAGTGAAAACTTTACTCAACATAATAAGTTGTACAATATTAATTCAAGTACAGTAGTATCTACACATGCAAGTTGACAAGAGACGCTACAAAAAGTTGTGTGGTTTTTGTGCAATATATTTAGGTTTTCCCCTAATGGAAACAGGTGAATAGCTTTCTAAAAGAAGCTACTATGGAAAGATGTAGAACACTGAAATAGTTTCTTTCCACCACTTCATTTCTGATACCCAGGGGCAGATTATTACGTAATAGATTTTTGGTAAGAACCCTTTAATCGAGGTTGTGATCATGATTCCAGACCAGTGTTATCTGAATGGGAGATTCTAACATAAGTGAAAATGTCTCAGAAGCAGTGTGACAACTTGAACAACAGTAGTCAGTCTTCCCATCCTCCATATTTTGACTGGAAATAAATGTATTTGATGGATAAACTTTAATTGAATTAACCTATCTGTAGAGGAAATTAAAACATATATGTAGTTAAGACATATTTCCCATTCTTCTTTAGTTAAATATAGAAGTAGTTGCTACACATCCATCAAATAATGTTGTAAATGGAGATGCTTGTGCACCTCTCCTGGGTCTGAATGGTTGCGATGGTAGATTGAAAGGGCTTTTTACAGTATAATGTATTTTTATTTATATATATATATATAAAAGATGAGCATTGCGATACTTGTTGATACCTTTTTTATTAGACTAACGGTCAATTTAAATAGACAAGCTTTTGAGAGTTCTCACTCTTCACCAGGTCAATAGCAATACTAATTTTTAGTATTAATAATACTCTAATAGTATTGCTATTGACCTGATGAAGAGAGTATAGAACTCTCGAAAGCTTATCTATTTAAATTGACCGTTAGTCTAATAAAAAAGGTATCGCCAAGTATCGCAATACTCATCCTTGTTGCATCTGTGGACTAACACAACCACTCTATCCTAACTTTTATATATATATATATATAGTTGTGTCCATAAATTGCCTTTTGAAAGCAGATGTGAGTTGTGGGAGTTAATACAAATGTTTCTTATGAGCAGGTCATGAAAGTTTACCAAAAAAATTACTACTTACAATGTGTTGCTATGGGCTCAAAAAGCAGCTGCTTCCAATTTCTTGAGTTGCAGAGAATATGAATTACCTAACAGTGGTAAAGTGGGCATAATCAAGAGAGAAATAATTTTGGAGATAGTTAGAGTGCCATACTTGACACAGAGTTTTAATAACTACTGTTCGAGTTGAAAAATGACACTTAGCCAAGACTTCAAGAGGGCTTATTACTAGCATATCTAGAATGCAATGTGCTGGATTTATCCACCAGTTTAAATAGCATATTTAGGCAGCAAGGTAGTAATGTTACAGGTATAATAGAGCCAAGCCACCCTATAGACAAGCTATGAGAATTAACCAGACATCCTGGGTGCTAACTGTTTCCTCCAAAGAAAAGGTGATGAAGCTGATGGCATCTTCAGACAGAAATTTCTTGATAAAGTATATAAAGCAATTTAGACAGGGAAATTATTTTATAAATAATGATAGGGCCGGAGTGTTTAATGGTAGTTCTCTTGTCCTGAAGTCTGCATAGCATAGAGAACAAAGGTTTAAGAACAATCTTAATAAGAATATTAAAGGAGAGTCTGTCGTTTATATATAGAGAGAGAGACATAGGTCACAGAATAAATCCTTTTGACAACATGGAAGTGAATATAATTAAGGAATCAAAAATAATAGAGGTTATTGGGATTTCTCAAGAGGTCTTGTTATGGCCCTGTGGAGGGGTGGCCTTAGTTCATGTGCCATTTTAAAGTACAATTCCTTGTAGACACCTTGTGCACTAAGTTGTTTAACTAATGAGGAAGGCAAATAAGACTCGTCCTTTTTAAAGCCAGCCATTAGGTGCCTTTACTGTGGTAATTCTGACTCTTCAGAGATAAATGGAGGAAATAGTATTATATCAAGACATTGATCTAACGAAGTGTGAAAATAATTAACTTTGGTTTCATATAGATTTAACATTGTCTTTCTAAACCATTGTGCAATTTCTACAGGTGTTGTTTTTGTGTCCCACAGTGGCTTTGTTGGAAGATTAAGTTAGTTTTTTAGGTATTGAATGCAAAGATAAATTCATTTGGAATCAAAGGCAGAGCTATCAGGATCACACTGCCTTCATCATGCCTCTCCTTCAGCTAAGATATAAATGTGTGCATTTGAATTCATTTATTCATTTTGAGAGTTAGTAGGGCTTTCAGTCTTGTTTCTACATGCCCTGCCTTCCTCTGGCTCATTCACATTGTACTGAAGCAGAAATACATTGGCAGCAGGGAGAGGGAAGAAGACACCTACCTTGTCTAAGTGTTCTGTTCGTACTTACATAGTAACATAGTTTATAAGGCTGAAAAAAGACTCAAGTCCATCTAGTTCAGCCTGTTTTCCTGCAATGTTGATCCAGAGGAAGGCAAAAAACCATGAGGCAAGAGCCAATTATCCTCATATTAGGGAAAAAATTACTTCCCGACTCCAATTACAGTTTATTTAGTGGGAACTTAACATTTTAACAGAAGTATTATTTTTATTATAACCGGGCTACAATCTGGTCTGCTGGGTGCTTTGATTAGTAAATGAATAACTACATTTTTTAAGTTGTTCTATTGGTCACTGTAATTGGTCTACAAGGCCAAACTGCATTATTAGGAATTTTGCATTGTATCCAAGCTGCTGAATAAGTTGCTTTGTACTTATAATATAGGACAAACCATTTGGCCACTTAGCAGTGTAACTGGATTGCTGACACTGAGGCATGTAACCATGCACTTTCAGTAGTACAGGGGGTAATTACAGGTGATACAGGTACTAGGTCCTTGCCTCAAGAGAGGTCTAGTGCTCTGCCAAATTGCTGCCGCTGTAAGATGTCTTTGTAGCTTCCACTCTGGATGCAGATTTTGGAACCTGGTTTTCAGTCTAGAGGGGTTTGGGACAGTGCTGTGGAGGAGATGAACTTCAACTGCAGCCTGTTTATCCGTGGACATGCCACTGTAGTGATGTGATGGTTGGGGAGTGGGGCAGAGTCTTTGTGGTGGCTAGGGTTGTTCAAGGCCAGGACCTTTGTGTTTCTAGTTAAACCAATGCCAGAGATAGGTTGAAATGGTATAGTTTTTTCCAGCACATTTGAGACTGTTTTTTTAATCAGGGTCTTTCAGTCATTCTCTGTGTTAACTAATAAATATAAAGTAACTTTATTCCAAATGTCACCATGTCTTGTAGATTGAACTGCCCCTAACACAAAAACAGTGACACAAGGCCATCACAAAAACTCAGACAAGTGAATGTTTTCATGGTTATTGATATTTTGATTACATTTTTTACTAATAGGGCATTTCAGATCTCTAGTTGTGCTTCCTACATAATGCAGTATTTTGCTAATCACAAATATTGGGAAGTGCTAACAGCATTTTTATTATATTCATTTATATTTTTAATTGGATTCATGCTGAAAGTCTGACTCGACTCCTTAATGACATTTACCCTTACTTGGCTACTCTAGTGCATACTTACAAGACCCCTAAATATCACAGCATACTGTGCAGCAATATTTCATTTATTTTCTACTCTGGCTACCATTTGAGCTTCAATTGATACTTGCCCTTTTCAGCAGGCACCATTTTTAGGCTTTAGGGCCCACTTCCTGTATATGCTTTATGTAAAGGGGTCTTTTTAACAACATGGCTATCAGTAATCAGTAACATAATAACATAGTTTATAAGGCTGAAAAAAGACACAAGTCCATCCAATTCAGCCTATTTTCCTGCAATATTAATCCAGAGGAAGGCAAAAAACCATGAGGCAAGAGCCAATTATCCTCATATTAGGGAAAAAATTCCTTCCCAACTCCAATATGACAATCAAAAAAAAAATTCCCCGGATCAAGATACTACCTTCAGTTAAATAGTACCCATAACTTATAATGTTCTTACACTGAAGGAAAGCATCCAAACTCTTTTTGAACTCTTTAATGGAATTAACCATGACAACTTCTTCAGGCAGAGAGTTCCATAGTCTCACTGCTCTTACAGTAAAGAAAGATAGAAAAAGACAGAAAGCAATACTATTCATGAATTTAACTTCAAAGAAAACATTTTTACAAATGTTATTTATTTGAATAACTGCCATTCAATTCCAAATAGTTGGTGTTACTTGTCCTTTAAGCTAAAATCGATTTTTTTTTTTTTTTTTACAGTTCTCTGGTTATTTATACAGCTGTCCCTCTAATCATCCTATTATGGGTTATTCCCCCCCCCACACATTACATTTTCATATGTCATTCTTTTATTTTCGCACCCCCTCAAGAATATTTATGTTTAGAATATTAACTTATCATTAGTAATGACTCTAAACGTGTGGTTTGCAAATGATTGTTAATAATGTCTTTCATTGCGTTAATTCATTATATGATAATACAGGATGTACAGTGTGCTCTGGGCAACCTGTATATAACCTGTCTGTTCTACTACGCATACTAGAGTTCAGTAATAATCATATAAAGTTTTTTTAAAGGTTGCTTTTTATGCTTAGAGGATAGAGGACCTTCTTTTGTCCATGCTTCATTAAGACAATGCTTACCCTTTTAGGATTTTAAAGGGGCATTGCACGAATTAATTAACAATTCTGATATCATTACTTACTTATTTATTTTTTGTGTAAAAAGATAAATAGCTCATTTTCTGATATATACTTTTTTCATTGTTGAGTAATGACACGAAAGCAATGCAGCATTTTATGATAATCTGGCCACTGGGAGGCACTGTTTCATTGGGAGCCTGAGATGATCTCTCTTTTGGCAACTCTGAGAAATCATACTCTTAACGTCCTTAGAATTTAAGTACTAAACTGCACTGTGATATTGGGGGGGCATACAAGATTCAGCTGGGAGTTTTCACTTCAGTAGGGCAAATATTTAGGGGCATATTTACTAAGACCAGTTTAACCATATCGATTGATTTCACCCCCTTTTGCTGTCAATTTTTGTTTCCCTGTACTTTTTGATTCTCCTGATTTACAAAGGATGGATAAAAGTATTTCCCCATCAAAATAATTCATTAACAGAGGCACACTTTGTAATGCTTTTCTATGAGGGTTCCTTCCATTACAGTTCGATAACAATGTCTCTTTTCGATGGGAAAATGTTTTGAACTTAGGCTAAATGACAGGACCAACTCCATAGGAAATAATGGATTTACGCCAGCCTGAGGACAGATAATTCTTTTGGGAGATAAAATGTTTTTTGAACAGTTTAGTAAATAGGAGAAAACAGTGATATAATTAAATATAGGTTGTTTCTCCTGCATTTATTAGTGGAGAAACCTATTCGACTTTAGTAAATGTGCCCCTTAGAGACAACATCTAAGCACATAAATATACTTCTGTGTGCAGTGTACCCTGATGCCCATATCCATTACATAATATTCACTGGAGTATCGTCAACACTACTCCAGGATTACAACCACAAATTGATTAAACCTACTTTAATCTCCCCCCAACCCCCCAATTACTCGATTAGAGATGGGGTTAGAAGGCAGCTTTTATTATGCGAAACAATTTTAACAGATCAAATAACTTTTATTTTATGTTTTGGAACCATTAGAGTTTTCACAAATTGAGCATGCTTGCCCCTTTCCAAGTGCTGCCCCACCATGCTGACCAACTATGTTCGCAGTGGCAGGTAGTAGCAGGGCAGCCAATAACTAGTGATCCTGGGACCCTATCCAAGGAGTCACCATAACATATATATATTACCATCTCCTCCAGATAGCACCTTCAGGGCAAGCATTCCCAATTACACCAAGCCAGTGTTGCGACAAAAGAGAGACTGTAAAGGACCATCCGCTAAACCATACAAGATATTTATATGTTCCTTCAAACAAGTACTTCTTAAAGAACATAACAATTGTTTTTTAATAATACTATTAATATAACAAAATCAATGCTAGAGTCATATAGATCAAAGGTGGGAGGGAGGGATTCTGCTTCCCTGGTTCTAGGGCACAATGGCCATGATGACTCTCTGCACTTTCCACTTCCTTTTTTGCCCACTCCACCCTCTTCCTATAAACCTCCACCTACTTCTTCCTTTGCAGTCCCGCATGCTCTAGGGCTGCTTTTATAGAAACATAGGGGGATATTAATAAAAATTTAAAATGTTTTCTCCTGGTATATCGATATACCTTTAACTAGGTCACAAATATCAATATCTGTGATTGCGGCAAACAGAAAAAAACGCTGATAACGTGGCGAAAAGCGTCAAAACTGATCCAATTGCAGCGAACAGGTTGAAATGACCTTTATAAATTTCCCCCCATAAAGTAAGTAAAAATATGTGTTCTTCATTTGAGTATACGTTCTCCTGTACAATTGCAGGTCTGTAGGGCCCATGAATATGTATCAGCTAAGGCAAGAAATCCAGCGTCTCTGTAACTGAAATGATAGGGGTTTCATTGTACAAGATAATAATATATATCCCCATACAGTGATTTGATAATCTGACGTAAATATTCGTGTTCTGGTTACAAAGAAAACATGTTCACAGTCACTGAATAGGAAGCCATATGCAAATAAATAATTGACTTTAATACTAGCAACAGTAGCTTGCGTATAGTACGGATAATTAGGTACCTGCATTATCAATCAGGTCCTTTTAAACACATGGCTTACTGTACTGCTTTGATAAAAACAATTCAGCTCAGATAAGATTGTATGAAATGTGAAAACTCACTTAATTTGCCTTTGAGCTTGTACTGAATTTCACAGTCTTTGGATTCTGGAATTGATGACATAAATGCTTATAAACAATATTATAATAGAACACAATGAGCAGAAAATGCCTGAACACAGATATACCCATTAAGAGCATTTTATTTAATCCAGTGGCCAAATGAAGTGAAAAAATACTGTAGTTTATTATTGAAACTAGTATTTCCACAATATTCTAAATACAATCTACATTTTTCAGGTCTTGACAAATTGAGGAAATCAAAAAGTCTTGAAGAAATAAAGGAAAATACCTCTAATGCATTTATACTTGCTATATATAAAGTTGAGGTTCATACTTTGGATTCCACAGCACAGTCCCATTTTTTGGGTTCTTTCGCATGAACCTAGGTCTCAGCCCCACAGTTCCAATCCCCTAGATCCAACCCACCAGCACGCAATGAAGCACCGTTCGTTACATTTACTACACCTAAGAGAAATCCGGATTTCGAAAAAGAAAATGTCATTTTCGATTTATGCAAATCGAAAATGGCATTTTCGAATTTATTAAATTTCCCCAGACGGTGCAATCAGGGCTGTTCCTGGGTCAGGGGGTGCTCAGGGTGGGGTGGAAATTTTTCGCCCTCCTGGTGTCGCCCGACCCGACTCTCTGTTCAGGCAGCGCCCTCCTTGGTTCTCTGCTCAGTCTTGGGAACAGCCCTGGGTGCAATGCATCTGAAATATTGGGAGAAACACTCTTCTAGCTATTTAGGTGGAAGCAACTGCAATGAAATGAAGAAGGGGAGCAGGAGTGAAATATTTCTGTGTTGACTGTAATCAGGAAGATCAGGCAGAGTCTAATATTTTGTAATAGTAAATTCCATAAGCAAGTACAAGCAAGGAGGTGATGGGATATTTGGGTCACTGGATGTGCAAAGGGGATTATCTGGAAATGATACTGCAACATGCTGTTGACTTTTGCACCTGAAATACATTTTTTATTTGCATGGATCTTTATGCAGTGCATTGTGGGTTAATAGACTGTTGATCGACCTTGTATGAAAGACTTTAAAGAGTATACAAAGCCTAAGATACTAATACTTATACCTTGACATAAGCTGTATCTCTTGTCTATGAGTTTTCTGTTAAATTTCAGGAGACAAATCGCTCCTAGAGAATGATCCTCCTTTATTGTGACAGAGCCCTTTCTCACATGACCTATCTGTTCTGCATACTCTAACACAGCTCAGTTTAGTCTATTTTCAGATTTTGCCTGTAGCAACTGTGTCCCTTGGGGCATTAATCATATGAGCTGCCTACACCCTATATCTGTGTTCCTCACCTAACTACTTCTGTCTCTATTGAAGCGAGAAGCACCTCTGCACTATATATATTGCAAAGGACAGCAGACATCATTTTTTTCCTTTAGCTGTGTTTTTTTTAAATATCTTAGAAAAAGTAAAGTATTGACAACTCTGGGGAAATGATGTGTACATATTGCAGCAGAGTGGCTACAAACAGAATTTATGGGCGAGATTTAATAAAGTCGGAAAGACC
Source organism: Pipa carvalhoi (assembly GCA_021901965.1). Lineage (NCBI taxonomy): Eukaryota > Metazoa > Chordata > Amphibia > Anura > Pipidae > Pipa > Pipa carvalhoi. The sequence continues at coordinate 8,539 of JAKJJM010005345.1, forward strand.
ACTACCAGTCTTTCCGACATTCTCGCGGGAGGTTATCCTCCCGCGGGAATCTCGTTTTCCAGATTATGGAAATCAGTCTTTTTTGATTTCCATAATCTGGAGATCGGGTATTTGTACCGAAAATTTCCGTAGCCTTACAAGTTATGGCTACTTTTCAGTGCAAATACCTGATTTCCAGATTATGGAAATCGAAAAACACGATTTCCATAATCTGGAAAACTAATCTTGGCAAATTAAGCCTGAAACGACTCGAATCGAGTCTTTTCAGGCTTAATAAATTTCGCCCAATGTTTCCAGTGTACCCTATTAAATCACATTTTAACAGAGCATGTACTATCTGCAGACAGCAGCCCCCAGGAGGCTAATTTCTAGGGGCAAGCAGAGTAGGCAGCTACCCAGGGTGGCAGGATTCAAAAGATGCCTCTGAATCTGCCAACCTACTTACCTCTGCTTGCCCTCCTACACAATAATGCCCATCCTCAATGTCACCACCTACTAATCCTTCACAGCAAATGTAAGAGTGGGCAGGTGGCATGGGAAACTTTTGGGTTTTTAATGGCGCTGTAAGACATATTTAACCCAAATAAAGCCTGGGGGATCCCATCCTTTTCTTCACATCTTCATTTTCTGAAGTGTCCTTATTTATCCTAAGTCAAACATTTTTCTAATATATTGCTATTTATGTCTGTGCTACTGCTATTACTCCGGAATTATTGTTATGTTGCTATTAACCTGCTGCTGAAAAAAAGCTTTGCCAGTGCTGATAAAGTTAATAAGATTTAATGACTGATACAATTATTGCAACCTACTCAGTGGTATAAAAGCAAGCTTTATTTTCAGTTTAAAGTAAATTCTGTGCTTGTTGCTTCAAAAAGGAAACAATTTTTTTTAAGTTTAAAGAGCTAGACCTAACAGAAATTCTACTGAACATGCTTGGGCAACTGTTGAGTGCGTGCAGTCAGGAAATTGCTTACAGGGGTTGCAGCTGCACTGGGGGTTGCAGCTGCACTGGGGGCCACAGAAGTGATGGTTTTTTTAGTAGGCAGTGGGGAATTGATCAATGGGGAAATTGTTTGTTGAAGTCTGGTAACTCAAAACAACCAATCAGAAGCTGGCATTTATTATTTAAGCTCGTCTGTATAAGTAAATGCTACTTTGTACAAGTAAATCTTACTGAATACTAACTGCTTGGATGCTATGGGTTACTAGAACTCAGTAAACAATATCTCTGTTTATAAATTCCCCTAAAAGTATTAGCCAAGTCAGAGGAAGCAATTGCAAAATTAAAGGACAGTTTAAAATTCCATGTGCTGAGAAAATATATGATAATATAGTGGGGTGGAATTAAGAAAATTGTAAAAATTGGAGGTATAAATGTGGTATTAAAACAGAAATCACAAATTTTGGGCTGAGGCCACCAACTATTTTTGTTCTGGGGATGAAAGCAAAGTAAGAGAGAAACAAAGTCTGAAGATGTCCTCTAGTATCTTTTAGCAGCAAATCCTTTAGGTCCTGTACATTGTAAGATTGGACTTGGATCAGCAGATCCCACAAATGCTGGATGCCCATTCATCGATCGTCCTTCCTTTAATCACTTTTGGTAGGTACCAACAAGTAAACACTCCACAAGATCAGTTCCTTAAGCTTTCCCATTTATCCTGATTCGATCATACTAACTTCAGGAACTGACTGCGGTTTGTTTCTTAATATATACAACTCCTTGACAGGGGTGGTGTTCCTCATTTGTCAGTTTAATGGTATGGCTGATCAGTGTATGTCCAACAAATGTTGTATCATTGTATTCTTTCCCACTCATCAACCAAAATACAGACCTGTCTGACATTGTAATGTGAAGAGATATCAAAAGTGAAACCAAAACAGCTGAAACCATAATGAGAGCATAGTGATACTAAGATGGGGTAGACTGGACATAGCTGGACAAGAGGATTGAGGCATAAATGTATCCTGTTCCACTTCACATGCCGCATTGTGAGACTTCTGCACTTTTGTTCTATAATTGATATTATTGTAGCACATTACAACAAGACGTTAGGGAGTATTTATAACCTGAATGTAATAAAGTGATCTTATTAAACCTACAGAATGACATCAGTGCTTCCCTTTTTAATTTGTTCCTGTTTTCTGTGGAAGTAAATGGCAAAAAGAAATTAACCACTCACATTGATGACATCTGCTTTGTAAATGAATGTGAAATGCAAGTAGACCCCATTGAATTATTAAGGGGAAATGAATCTACGCAGGAGGGTAAATTCACTGATGTTTAATGGTGTGTGTAATCGGATGATTCCATTGGTGTGTACAACTGTAAGTGATGTGAATCACTAAAATGGCTAATTTAAATGGGAGACCTGACACACAACTTTCACTAAGGGTTTTTTAAAAGTGGATGACATCTGAGTCTTTTAGGGACAAGTGATGTGTATAAGAATTTGCTAAAAGTGAGTAGGTGGCATTGAGCAAATTCCTTTTCAATGCTGTTGCCATGTATGTCGTATCCAGTGTGCACTGTCTCCATGGTAAGTTAATAAAGAATTCTGGTTGAAAGCTGAATCATCTTGTCATTACAGTGAGCTGAGCTGAGGACAGGGGGAGGGCAGCTGTGCCTTTCTAAACTGCCATTGTTCACCCTAGTAAGCTTGTGTATAATTATACACTGTGATTGCAGCCCCTTGGATGGCTTGTCACAGAACTGCAAGCTCAGAAATGCATTCACAGTGAGCTCGCCCACGTAGGAGTATTCACAGATATGCATACATTGAGCAAAGAAACAAAGCATATGGCTACATAAACATTTGGGAGGGAAAATACTCCATCAAGGGCCATAAACAGATGTCAGGCTTACAGATCTTAAGCATAAACAGGTGCATTCAATTTAAACCTGGATTTTGTGCCATGTCAAATGGATTGTCTTTTCCCCAAGTATACTGTTAACTGATATCGATAAAAAAAAATCAAGTTCCCCTTTATTCTATTTTGTGTATAATGTCTATTAATAACAGTTCTGACATCCAGTAGTATGACTGACAAACATCAGTGGCCAACTGAAAGCTATCATGTCATTAAGCAGGTGTTCTACAGACTTTAATTTGTCAAACTTAAAACCAGATTTCATTTGCTTTATGATAAATACACAAAAGGGATTTAGCAAGCAGTTCGCTAGAGGAGTAAGTGGTGATTGGGTCAGTAAGGAAGGACTGTGGGAATGAGGAATCATTTGCAGGTCTTAACTATTGAGTTATTAGTTGTGAGGGTAAAAGGAAGTATGTGCTCTAAACAGATCAGTTCAGTTAGATATGTTTTGATACCAGATATCTTTTCCATTCTGATTATCTGTTTAAGATATGTTATATTAAAGTAGGCAGCAGGATATTTACAGCCTTTGGGGGGGTATAATGGTTTTAGAGGTTGTTAAAAGACTTAGTTTATCTGGCTTTAAAAGACCAAGGATCTTTACACATTGATGAGGTCATATACAGTATGTATGACATATTTAATGCTTCTTTGGTTCGGCTGTCCCTTCTCTATAATTATTTTATGACGTTAGGCACTTTGGATCTTTGTGTCAATCCATGGAAACATAGTACTATTAATTTTTTAGGGTAAAATATTTACTTATGTAATATACTTTATTTGTTTACTTGCCATTTTTAGGTTACATCATATAAAAGGCCTTATTTCTCCCCACTTCCCCTATTTCATGTCCATTGCTCTGGCAGGAGAAAATGAGGCCAGTGTCCCAGGTCCCTCATGTGCAAGATTCTCCACTGAAATTCCTTTCTGGTCCTGTGCCACCTGGCTCCTCTTGTGTCCACTGATATAGGGTGAATTTCTACTGAACTGCAACTCTTGCCAAGAACAGTGGGTGCCAGCACAACTGAAGCTGGAAGGATTCTCAGTGGAGAGATTACAGCTACTTTGCTAGTACATAGGAAAATTAGGAAGATGAGTCCTGTAGTATTACATTACACTTTATTTGGACTAACAGTTCATTGTTTAAAACGAGTTTTTGAGAGATATTCCCTCATCATTCCCTCTTCACAGGAGAAGAAGCAAGGAAGAAGGGAACTTTATTAATCACATAACTTAAACACAAAATAAAATAGAAGTGCATTAAACTCAGCGATTTAGAATGAAGGACATAACAAAGATTTTTGAAGATGCATGTCCCCTTTAATTATAACTTAAAGAGTGGTATTTTGGCTCTTTGTCAATGAAGTACTCCACAGGATACACCATTGATGGTCACATCCTATCTCAGTTAGCAACGTGTAAGTTAGAATTTGAGAGAAATGAGGTTAGTTCTGTAAAATGAATGCTTGTCTAAATATAGGCATTAGAGAGAGACAGTTAAGCATTTGTGTTAAATATGGACATATTTGTGTCCCCTTTTTAAAGTAATAACTTATGTAGTATTGTATGCTAATAAATATGAAATTCTGCAAACTTAAACCTTTGCATCTAAAGCACCAGTGACACCAAAAAATTCAAAACTTCTTTTTGGATTGTCAGCTATTCAAATACAGCACTTGTAGAAAATACTGTTGCCGAGGTTAAATTCATTAATTTTATTGCTTTTGATCCATTCTAATCTTTACTGATAGCAGCCATGTTGTTAAAGAGAACTCATCCAGTCCCATTGTTTTCTATGGTGCCTTAGACAATACATATACAGGAAGTTCCTAAAGCCGATTCTTAAAACTAATTAGCTAAATATCCTACTTTCGATACACAATTTAGAAGTTATAGAAGCACAGATGGAATATATAGTAACTATAAATGCATTTGAGGCGTTCTCAATTTTTGGTGTTTACTGTTCTTTTAATATCATAGTTATTTGATGCTCCATAGAATGTAACTAAGGCATAATTATTACATCACATTATTTGCACTAGGAGATGGTTATAGTTTTAAATGGATGGCATTACTTGTGTTTAATGTGTAGTGTAAGATAGTGTGTAAGTCCTGTTTAACCCTGAAATAGACAGCAGTGTATGGGATAGATTATTATGTGCGCAGAACATTTTCTTCTTTGCCTTTTTCCATTTTTCCAGTGCTATATATGCAAGATAGAAGGAATCTAATTTGCTACAGACCTTCACCATTGACATTAGCAGAATAACCCAAACTGTTGTTGCAATGTTCTTGTGTTTTCAGAGAAAATAAATGGAAAATTACCAAAATATATACAAAGGCTATCTCACTAACCCACAATGTCAGGGCAGTTGTATCACCTTGCGAAAACCTTTGGACAGGAACATTTTACTGGGGGACATTTATAAGAATTGAAATTTTTTTTTTTTAATGTTGGTAAAATAGTATTAAATAGCGCTAAACTAGCAATATCACCGATATTGATGTTTATAAAGCCCATTCCGACAATTTTTTCGACAAAGTGTTTGCCTGATTTAGGCTGGCAAAAACCATTGAGTCTTAAGCATCTGGGGCCACATTCCGGAAAGTCCGAATCTCACCGTTCGAATTCAATTTTGTGAGCATTTGAGGCGCGGCGCCAAAATTGTTGTGGACGCATTTCAATATGCTTGAAGAACAGGTAAACAGCAGCAGACAAAACTCTGCTCGCCTGTTTGTTCTTCAAGCACATATTGAAGTGCGAGCATGACAATTTTGGTGCCGTTCCTCAAATGCTCGCAAAAATGAATTTTAGAAGTGAGATTCGGACTTTCCGGAATGTGGCCCCTGGTGCTTTCACTTAGCCACAGATAGATTCGTTTTTCCATCAAAAAAGATCGCCAATATTGGACCGAAAGGGGTACCAAACTTTTTTTCGACCCTATGTAAAACAGTTGATTCGAAAGTACAGCAAAACAGAAAATACCACAGCGGAAAATGTAGCAAAATGAATTGAAACTAATCAAACAGGTCGAAATGACCTTTATAAATTTCCCCTAGGGAGTTGTGCATTACGTCAAAAAATGGGCTTGACAGTTACTTTACCATATTAAATGATCATTTATACAGGGAGCAACAATTCCCTAGAGCCTTCTTAGCCCAAAAAATCCATGAAACAGCCATTTGGCCTGCCCCCATGTCTCTGAATGTTACAGCTTATGGTGTGACAATCGGCACAGCAACCCACTTGCAGAGGTAACCAAGGTCTGCTTGCAGTGGGGGTTAAACCTAAGCTGGTTATTTTTCACTTTATCAAGATGTTTAACAAACATTGTGTTGTTCGTTATATGACATTCTACATCAAACAACTAATCAAAGGCAACAGAAACAGCTTAAAAAGATATGCTAATGTTAAATATCATAAACTAAACAGTCTTATATTGACTCTGCCTAAATGAGAGAAGGCTTCAGCTCTTATGTCCTCTTACATCATTTTTACTTCAGAGTTCACAATCACACAATGCTTTCCCTGACTCCCCTTTACTTCCTCACTGTCTCTAGCAGTCTGTGTACTGGTATAGATTCTATCTATCTCCAGTTAGAATGAGCATTCTGTGATAGGAAACTTCTACCTACTGCACATGCAATGTCAAATTAGTTTTGTCTGGTCTATTTGTTGAATCATTTTTCTCTATGGTTGGATGTCTACAGACCACAGCTAAGAGGCACTCACTGAAATCCAGGTTCGCACATACCCAGGTATCCACAGACACAGGCATACCCAGGTACACACAGATGCACACATACTCAGATTCCCACAAACACACACATACCCATCCTTTTTCAGATCCCGTCCCATGGTCCTCTGTCCCAGCGTCCCAGTCCTCCCCCTATCCCTCCTTACCTCAAAGATGTCACTGACCAATCAGGGAGGAGTTGGTGATGTGCCGGTGACATAACTAACAACATATCTGACACACTGACCAATCATGAACAAGAGGGCAGTTCATCAGTGACCACAGTAACAAGGGGGAACAACACCATCCTGCTGTTCCTCCCTGGTACATTGGGAAGCATACATACCCAGATACACCTATACCCAGGTACACACATACACAGATACACACATGCACACATATATCCAGGTGCACACACACCCAGGTGCACACATATCCAGGCACACACACATACATCCCCAGACACATACATAGATATACACACTCAAACACTCTTATACATTGTGTGGCTCCCTGAGCTATACTGAAGGTACCACCCTCTGCATTTAGCACTACCTGTTCTTAACTACCTACCTATTGGACTACTACTACCTATGGACTTTCTACATGTGGTTGTGAGGACAATGTGTACAGTAACAAAGGACAGGAGAGCAACAGGGCAGTTAGATAGCTATATGTGTAGAAAGACTGCACATACAAACAAGGTGCTTGTGGGAGAAATTATTACAGAGCAGTGCTATGCAGAACTAAGCTATTAGAGGTCAAAATTAGAGGGAGAAGTGGGAAATCTACAGTGCAGGAATGAAGGGAATTAATAGAGGGCAGGGTTGTGGTGTAGTGGAAGCAACAGACTAGCAGAGAGGGGGCTGGAGATAAAAGGTACAATGGCAGAAAGAGTAGGATGGCACTTCAAGGGGTATGGATCCTGTTGCTACCATTCTACTCTAGCAGTTTCACTTCTGCACACAGCTACATTTTCCATTATATGTAAGGGACCTATACCAGGTACACCAGCATAATAACACCTTCCTGTGTTGTTTTAGAATAGCCAGTATGTACTGGCTCTCATCAACACAAGTTCCTTGTTGTAGATGTAACAGATGCAGTAGGTCCTTGCTGCACGTGCAACAGATGATCTAATTCCCAATAAATCGCACTGCTTAGGGCAGCTAACAAATATTTGTGAAATTATATGTTTACTGCACCGACAATGTGTGTATCTAAGGACACCATATGCTTCAGTTTACAAGCTTTCCATTCGTGTCTGCCTACATGTATGGTTTACATATATATTACTTCAGCATTTCAGGTCATTTGTGTGTGTGATGAGAGGGTATTTGTGGGTGTGTGCATATTGCAGGGAAGATAGACAAAAATGGAGTGTGGCCTTTGGGCAAAACCAGACGTCAATTGTTATTTTCAAATAATAGGTCAGTAAGACAAAGAGATTTATTAGTATATATTTATGATCAGTCAAGTCATGCATCCAGGCTCAGACTGCCCTATGTAGCAAGGGGAAATTTCCCCTGGGCTGCCTTGATTACAAGTGTACAGATGCTGTAGAAGATCTAAAGTTACAACAGTATAAATCACTGCCGTGGATGTATTCCTTAAAATTCATATCAAATATTGCACCTTGGTGATTTCTTTTTATATTATACAGTGTTCAAGGAAAGGTCTTTACCCAAATTTATACAACTAATGTAACATATATATATATATATCTTAGTCATTTAACACTTTGGGGGTCATTCCGGAAACTCAGAATTTTCCGTCCTGAATTCACTGATAGCGAACTCCCATTATAAACTTGCGACTGTGACAATTCTCCCATTATAAAATCGCGACCATGACTAAAAAATTGTTGCGGTCGCAAGTTTATAATGGGAGTTCGCTATCAGTGAATTTGGGACGGAAAATTCAGAGTTTCCGGAATGACCCCCTTTATGTTAGGATTAACTTTTGTAAAATTTCAACACAACGGGCGGTATTTAGTAAAGTCGGAAAGACCGGTACCGGTCTTTCCGACTTTACTGCGGTCCCGATTTCCAGATTATGGAAATCGGTAGTTTTCAATTTCCATAATCTGGAAATCGGATACTTGTACCGAAAAAAT
>JAKJJM010005352.1:0-20541 GCA_021901965.1 Pipa carvalhoi
TCCAAAACTCCAATTATCTCACTAGGATTTGCACTAGTGTGGCTAGCTTGGAAAGTCTTTACAATATCTAATGCTGGTCCATGTAAACTATCTTGTAATCTCCGCTTAATAGCCTGACTAGACCCAGTCCATTCACTGACAGCTAGAAAACCAGCATCTTTCCATGACTCAAATGATTCTTCTCCAGCAGGTACAGGTTCTACCCCAGAAAAAACTTTTAGTCTCTTAAAATTATTATTTGAAGAAAATTGTGTAAGATTGTCATTCACTTTGGCTATAATATCAACCAATTGAGAGGATATGCCCAAACTGTCGTATGAATCTACACTTCCCGATGAAGATTCCCATTGCACTTTCTTTTTAACAGTAAGGGGTCATGTAAAAGACTGCATACCATCCTCATCACTAGGTGCTCCATCATAATCTTCAAACTCTCCTTCTTGGGGAAGCACAGGCAAAACCATTTTCCACACACTTTCCTCTTTAACATTAGGATTGATAATCTTAGAACACTGTGTGCGATCAATTTCTTTAGGACTGGCCAGAAATACATTTAGCTTAACTCCAGTGGAGTCTCTCCGTGCTGCTTTCACAAAGGGGCAATATATAGAACCATCGGCATCCATTACATCATATATAAATTCTTCCTTCACCTTTGGGGACATAGGACCAATAACTGCCACCTTATGTGGGTCTAGTCCCAGTTGCTGACATCATTCAGCCACACTCTGGGGGTTCTCAGAAACCATGTCATCCTTCTGCCAAGATATTTCAGCCTCATCCCTGGCTACAGGTAACTGGGCATATGTAATGGTACAACCATCAGGATAAGTGCCTCTTGGGATTATCAGATATGGACCTGTACTCCCATCCAAATCACCTTGACTGTTGCACAAATAGGTAAGAAACGCTTTAATAGAGGACTCTCTTCTGGCTACTATAGTAGTATAGTACTATAACAGTGGTTATCTGTATTTCTGGGGTTGTAACCTTGTTTGATGAAATCCTGTCTGAGTTTCTGTAGATGTCTGTAGATATCAGTTTCTGTATAAATTTGTCATTTTTAAGGTTTTTGTTCCATACCATGCCTGAAGAAGAGACCTAAGTAGTCTCGAAAGCTTGCATTTACCTTTTATTCAGTTAGCCAATAAAAGCTATCACCTATACTCGACTTGTCTCTGTTTCCCTGGTCTATGCAACACCTTAAAGTTGTAATTCTGTAGAGCCAGGAACCACAGGGTGACTTGAGTATTTCTTTCTTTATTTTGGGCCATCCATTTAAGGGGTGCACGGTCTAATACAATGGCGAATTTTTGCCCCAACAAATAATACCTTAAGGATTCTAGTGCCCACTTAATGTCGAGACACTCTCGCTCTACTATAGAATAATTTCGTTCTGCCGGAGTCAACTTTCTACTTAGATAGGTTATGGGGTGTTCTTCTCCCTCTACTACCTGAGACAAAACAGCTCCCAACCCCACATCAGAAGCATCTGTTTGTATGACAAATTATTTTTTAAAGTCAGGAGCAACCAAGATTGGATGTTCACAAATCATTTTTTCAACTCACGAAAAGACCTATCTGCATCTAAGGTCCACTTAATAATGACACTCTTGGAGCTTTTAGTGAGGTCTGTCAAGGGTGCTGCAATAGAAGCAAAACTAGGTAGAAATCTCCAATAATACCCCACTATGCCTAGAAAAGCTCTAACTTGCTTTTTCGACAGGGGTTGGGACCAACATTGGATAGCCCCTACCTTATTAAGTTGGGGATTGATTGTACCTCTTCCAATAGTGTACCCCAAATATTTTACTTCCTCTTAGCCAAGAGCACACTTCTGTGGGTTTGCCGTTAGGCCAGCTGCCCTTAGCGAGTCTTGCAGTGCCTGAACCTTAACCAAATGAGATTCCTAATCTGGACTAAATATTACTACATAATCCAGATAGGCAGAAGCATATTTCCGATGGGGCTGTAAGATGATATCCATCATACGTTGGAACGTAGCTGGTGCCCCATGCAACCCAAACGGAAGTACATTATATTGGAATAACCCATCTGGGGTAGAAAATGCAGTTTTCTCCTTGGCACGGTCAGTTAAAGGGACTTGCCAATATCCTTTTGTTTAAGTCTAGGGTGGTTATGTATCAGACTTTCAATTAATTCATCCACCCTGGGAATAGGAAAGGCGTCAAACTTGGAGACTTCATTCAACTTCTGAAAATCATTACAGAAGCATAGAGTCCCATTCAGTTTTGGAATTAACACAATGCGGCTAGACCACTCACTACGAGACTCTTCAATTACCCCCAATTCCAACATCTTTTGTACCTCATCTGATATCGCCTATCTACGTGCCTCCAGTACCATATAGGGTTTTAAAATCACTCTTACAGAGGGCTCCGTAACAATGTTGTGCTCAACCACATGGGTTCTGCCCGGCAGGTCTGAAAATACATCCCTATTTTGCTGTAAAAATTATTTTACCTTCTGTTTTTGTACCTGTGACAAAGTGTCGGTGACCTGAACTTCAGGGACCTGGGACCCAGAATTTGCCTGTTGGGTGCTTAAGGCAGGGTGGGGCTCACGGTCCTTCCAGGGCTTAATTAGGTTTACATGATAAATCTGGTAGGGCTTACGCTTACCGAGTTGGTGTATTTTATAATTTACCTCACCAACCTTCTCAACCACTTCATAGGGGCCTTGCCACTTGGCTAAGAACTTGCTCTCTACTGTAGGGATTAACACTAGAACCCTATCCCCTGGATTAAAGGTTCCTACCCTAGCAGAATGTTTATATACTCGAGACTGGGCATGTTGAGCTTTTTGTAAATGCTCTCTAACAACAGGCATGACCTTCTTGATCCTTTCCTGCATTTGTGCAACATGCTCAATAACACTACGGTGGGGGGTTACCTCCTGTTCTCAGGTTTCTTTGGCAATATCTAAGAGCACCCTTGGGTGCCTCCCATACAACAACTCGAAGGGTGAAATACTAGTGGAAGCCTGGGGAACCTCTCTTATGGCAAACAACAAGTGTGGCAACATATACTCCCAGTCCCTGTCATCTTTAGCCACTTCTCTCTTCAGCATCCCCTTTAGAGTTTTATTAAACCTCTCTACAAGGCCATCAGTTTGGGGATGGTAAACAGAAATCTATAGTTGGACAATCTTTAGCAATATACACATCTCCCTAGTGACTTTGGACATAAACGGGGTACCTTGGTCTGTTAAGATGTCCTTAGGGATAACGGTGCGGGAAAACATTTGCACCAACTGTTTTGCGATAGTCTTAGTAGAAGTATCCCTTAAAGGGATCACTTCTGGATACTAGGTAGCATAGTCAACTATCACAAGGATGTGTTGGTGTCCCCTAGCCGATTTAATGAGGGGCCCCACAAGATCCATTGCAATTCTTTCAAAGGGTACCTTGATAATAGGTAATGGCACTAAAGGGCTTTTAAAGTAAGGCATGGGCGCAGTGAGTTGACACACAGGACATGACGTACAATACCTCCTGACCTCTTCACACAGGACTGGCCAATAAAACCGCTGGGTGATTCATTCTACCATTTTTTTCAGAACCAAGATGGCCAACCAAAGAGTGGGTTTGGGCTAGATCCATAACCCTCTTGTGGTGAAACTGGGGTACTAGTAACTGTTCAACTATTTCCCCATGCACCTTGTTGATACGGTACACCATATCCCTTTCTACAGCAAAATGGGGAAACACCTTTTCAGCTCCTGGCTCCTGGGGTTCACCATTTACCACTTTCACGTTTTCCCTTGCTATTGCTTGGGTTTGGTCCTGCAATTGAGCTGTACAAAAGTCATCTCTGACTATGGGTAAGTCAGGGACATTTAACAGCGGTAAAGTTTCCTCTTCCTCCTCCCCAACCAATATCTCTAGGGGAAAATTACTACCAGCGTCAGGGATCACCCCTACCATGCGTTTATGGATAAGTGTATCAACAGCACCTTCTATGGAGTGATGACCTTGAGGTCTTTCCCACATTTTCTAAAATAAGGGCAAATCCCTCCCAATAATCACATTATGCAACAGCCTTTTTACCACCCCCACTTTATGGTCTACACATCCCATTGCAGTCTCAAAAGTCACCACAGCAGTGGGGTATTCTCAGGTGTCTCCATGTATGCAAATAATCCCCATGGGATGCTTCTGTAACTTCTGGAGATTCACCAAACTGGCGTGAACAAGGGTTACCATACTCCCTGAGTCCAACAGTATATTGACGGAACAGTTCATGTGTTTGGGTACTAGGGTAGGTTGTGCCGTACTCACTGTGGCTGCATACAATAAGTGGGGCCTCACCTCGTCACACTCCATGGGCTCGTCCCTGGTGGGACAATTTACCGCAATATAGTCTGGCCTTTGGCACCACCAGCATATGAGGGGTCTGGGTTCCCTTGTACGGGATCCTGGCTTGGGGGGGAACAGGGCAGTAAGGGTCTAACAGGCTCATCTTCTCCAGACCCACCCTTCCCTACACTTCTGACCTCTGTTATAGCAGAAAGAGTCTTACCCAACTCTGGCATCTTCTTACTCTTGGAAGCAACTCATTTGATGGAACTCTCCTGGAGACTTGCCTCCGTAACAAGAACTATTTCTGCGATGGCGACAAATTCGTCTGAATCCTTGGGTCATGCTTGGCTTACCCACCACTGGAGTCTGCTGGGCAGGGTATGAAGGAAACGATCACAGGCTACCCTGTTTACCATCTGCTTGGTGGTTAACTTCTCAGATTGCAGTCACTGACATATCAAACGAAGTAAATCACATATCTGAGATCAGGCGAACTTTTCTGTATCAAACTACCAGGCATGTACCCTCTGGGCACGCACCTGCATGGTGACTCCGAGCTGGGCTAAAATCTCCTCCTTGAGCTTAGTGTAATCCTGCACATCATCCAGCAGCATATCGTTATACACCTTCTGGGGCTCCTCAGTAAAGTATGGGGCTATAATAGCATCCCAGTCAGCCTCTGGCAAACTATGTTGTCTAGCAACTCTTTCAAAAATTAGCAGGTATGTCTCCACATCATCCGCAGGAGTCATCTTCTGTACTACCTGCTACATGGCTTTGCGAGGGGTCTCTTGGATACTCCCCAGTGGAGTCCTCTCAACCAGGGCCTTTATTTCCTACTGTAACTGCTGGGTAATTTGTTGATGTTGCGCCAAGCAAACTTGGTGTGCGTTTGCCTGTACATTTAGCTGTGCCATAAGTATACAGTTGGTTTCCTGTTGTGCAAGTATGGCTTGTTGTGGTTGTGCATTGGCCTGCTGTTGTTCTACATTAGTCTGCTGCTGTTGTGCATTTATTTCCTGTTGCACCTGTGCAGGATGCAAAAGCCCCTTCAGTATATCCTCCATGGTCACAACTGTTAAGAAAGGAAAACAAAACTTGAAGAGTAAGCACAAATGTCCCTTTAAGAAGTTTGCCTTTAAGGGTACTTCTCCTTTAAGAGAACACACTGCCCGCATCCTCCACCATATGTAGGGAATTACTCACTTTGTAGATATCCTCTTCTTAATAATTCAGTGTCAAGAGTATCTTTCTTAAGAAATTGGGCTTTTATTTTCCAAAATACAAACTTTAAAACAGAATTTTTCTGTACATGGGTCAAACACAAAGGAAAAACAGTCCTTTCAAAAGGTAATCCTTTACACAGGAAACACAGGGATTTCAAACCTGTAGAAGTATTCTTAAAACAAAACTCTCTCTGCTTTGCAAACACAAAAAAACCCACCGAAGGGCTTTCCCAGCTGCCTTTTAAAGCAATATTAGCCTGCAGCTGGGGTTGATTTAAAAAACTGGTCCATCCTCCAGCCATAGGAATGAACAGTTGGGGAACATACCTTCCCTCATATAGCACAATGCTACTATATATATATATATATATATATATATATATATATATATATACACACACACAGTATATATAGACAACTGATTATGATCATTTTATTGTAATAGTGTTTACACTACTTTCATAAATATTAAGCAAATACTGTTTAATAATGTGCACTTTTTACAGAGCATTATGCTTTAGCACCAAACAAAGTACAGTTTTTTTTTATAACTTTGAAATATTTAAAGGTATCATTTTTTTCCCATTTTAAAGTAATAATATTATCTGAGAAATGTTTCTTCTGGACAAGTTAACCAAAATTATTTTTCTAATTCACATACCCAGAGAGCTAAATATCAGATGAGCTGCACCCAACATCTGTACTGTTAGATGCAGACGTAGGAGGTTATTGACTAAAGTGGGAATTCGACTGTTGAATTCTCAAACAGCAAATTCCCATAGCAAATCTGCAACTGTGACAATTTTAAAGTTTCGACCACGAGAATATTCCCATAGTGAATAGTCCCCCATAGGGACTGAAGTGAACGATGAATCTCTGTAAAGTGCTGTGTAATATATCTGCGCTATATAAATACATACATACATACATAGTAAAGTCGCCACTGCAACAGTAGCAGTCTATTGCGATTGTCTTTAGGTGGTGAATTCAAACCTTTATGCAAAAATTTGGAATTTAGCCAATAACCCCCTTACAGAGTAAAGCCTTTGCAAACAGTAAACCTGCTCTGGCAGAATCTCACAGCTTTCACTTAAATGCAGGCAGCATGCAGAGAAATCTTAGACTAAGATCATTGCTGTAATTGACTTTGGGAAGCTCCCTCACTTTTTAAATCAGTGTAACATGTCAGTATCATGCCAGTGACAGTCTCTGTGGGAGGAGATACTGTTGAGTACTTTTTTTCTAGCCTTCTTTCTCTGCAGTAGGAGATGTGTGAAGTCGGGTGTAAGTGCTGCCACAGGCAGACACACAAGTACGGTTAATAGCTTGCATTCAGTTTCTGATTTAAGAAGAAGAAATACAATTTTAAACGCAGTACTAATTGGCTAAAAGATGACTGAGCCCAGCAGTAGGAAAGAGGGATTTAAAAAATGCAGGAGTGCCACTTTCAGCATTGATGGCTTTAGCTTTACAATAGGTAAGAACTTTTCTTTTGATTTGTTTTGGAAATACCATTTTCAGCAGTGGTTTGTTTTCACCCTTTGATTCCTAACATCAGCCTTTGATAAAGGAATCCCACAGAATGTATTTTTCTTTTTATTTACAAATATATTGAAGGTTAGGAGTACTTTCTCTAGTTTGCACTCTAAGAATAAACCCCTACAATACTAGATTGATTTTAAAGCCCTCGTTGTATAGTATCACTTGGTTTAATAAATCACAACTTGCTCAGGTTTCCTCTGCCTTTATATGTTTATAAAGGGACTGAAGTTTTGGAGCAAAGGAATACATTTCCAGCTGTCTTGCAGTGTCTCTGCTATGTCTGTCATGCTTCATTAATTATATGGCTAGTGCTTTGTGTCTGTATATAAATTACATACCCATGCTGATTTCAGAGAGATGCCAATTAACTCTGTCAACTGATATGTGAAGAGCTAGTCCTGGTGTGTTACCATACTATTCCCAGTTCTGTACCATATGGAATAAAGTACATCCCAATAAATCAGTACTAGATCATTTTCCTACTGACATAAGTTGAATTTTCTGTTACAGTTCTCAAGAATGTTTGCTAGATTGTTCAGATCATTGACCTGTGGTCCCTGTAGCTTTTAGTGAACCATTACTGCCAGCTACCTCCAACAGATGAGTTGTTGGTAAATTTTGTCTGGGGTTTGATTTGTCTGATAGTAACATAGAATATAAGGCTGAAAAAAAGACACAAGTCCATCCAGTTCAGCCTATATTCTTGATGTTTACTTTAAAATGATTAGTAAGAATATTAGAATGAGCTAAACAGAATCCTGCACATTTAGTAAATAAGCTTTGAGAACAATACAATCTTTCAGGCAGAGTTGGTTGTTATAATAAAGATTTCACATTTAAAATGTTAGTTTCATTAGATCTTGCTCGCTCAAGTCTTTTTCAGACTTTGGTAACAAATGAGGTATCATACTCCTGTTCCTTAAGCAATTCCATGCCTTTTTTCTATTCAATCTCTGTAATGACAGGAGTAAGGGAGCTCAGATTTATCATTAAATGGATAAGACCATCTTTACGAGTGTAACACAAAGGATCACACAATCCTTTTTCTGTTAGCTTCTCATGAATGCCTTATCCATTCTTGTTTAAAACTGTTCCATGTGAATGGTAAGGGATGAAACAGAACTTGAATGAAATTAAATGAAATGTTACTTTTTAAGTAAGATGTTGTGAAATTGCCACTGTGCTTGGAGGATGTGCTTAAAGGGGATATTCACCTTTAAATTTTTAGTGTGTTGCAGATATTGGTAATCATAAAACATATTGCAAGTGATCTTTATTTTAATGGTTTCTGAATTATTTTGATTTGCCTTCTACCATTTCTTTCTGGAATTAATGTAATGCATGTTTTTTTTATTTCATACAGTATTTTACACTACTCACCTGTCCAGGCCAAGTTCTGTGTGTTTTCCACTCTTTATACACTTTTCTAGGATCATTCTACTTTACATAGTATAAATATAAAACTGAAAGGTTTGAAACAAATTATATATATATATATATATAGACAGACAGCAAAAAACCCAAGCACACCATCTTAAATAATCACATGCTCGGGTGCTGTCCCAAAATGACTAAACAAATGTTAAGCATAAAAGGTTGTTGAGCACTCCTGGGATTTTAAAATGGTTAAAATATCCAAAATGTATTAACTCATAATTTAAAATATGTATGTCAATGCATAAAGTGCAAAATACAGCTCATGTGCCGGCCTCCCTCTCGGGCCTTGATCACAGCTGTTCAGAGGCAAAAAACAAAAACTATATTCCCACCGAAAATTTTTGTGAGCTGTATTTTGCACTTTATGCATTGCCATGAATTTTAAAATTACGAATGAATAAATTTTGGTTTTAATCATTTTAAACACCTAGGAGTGATCGCCAAACTTTTTTGCTTAAAATATATATATATATATGTCAAACAGGTGAGGTACAAAGTGGTAAACCTAGTCGCGTTCGCTCCTTTGATACATTCCGCCAATTAGTCAATAGTAGAATACCTGTGCACAAGCACACAAAGTGATATGAAGTGCTCCATAAGATCATGACTATTGTACTTGCTTGAATTGGTTGCGTATTCACAATATCACAGAGTTTGGTTAATAAGTAAACATGGGGAAGTGGGGAATCTATTTAAATTCAGAGCTTTACATCACTATTCGGCCTTTAGTCAATAAGGCCCACAGTACAGTACTTGGTAAAATAAAATGTTGGATTTTTTTTTATAGTCTTAACTTGTCTTTGTACTCTCTTTTTTACCTCTATCCTTAAAGGAGAACTATAGGCTTGTTTTACCAAGGGTAATTTGCAATGGGGGGCAGGAGATATTCACTCAGTCAGTGATTTAAAATTCAGTGCTGCCCCTTGCTCTCTGTACTCTGCCGATGTCTTCTTGTCTTGACAGGTGCCGTAATCCTCTTTACTTCCTCTTCCAGGTCAGCTTCACCAAACAAATTAAGTGCAGTAGCAGGTGGGCAGCAGCAACTCTGTGAGGTTTCACACTTGCTAGATTCTGACTGGGTACTCAGAATTCTAAGGATCTTCATTAAGATACCTGTTTTCAGATTCCAATCTGAACTGCTGAAGAGGAAGTAGTTGACAAAGAGAAGGAGCCTCTAAAAGACTGCTTATAAACTGAAAAGAGATGGAAATATGTGAATAATATATTGCAAAAATATTTATTTAACAGCAACAAGGCTAATAACTGAAGGCTGGTCTGTTCCTTTCATATTTCCGTTTTTCAATTGATCAAAAGGAAGACAAAAAATCCTATTAGGCCAAAGCTGATTATGCTCATCTTAGGGAATAAATTACTTCCTGGCTTCAAATGCTTTCATAATTTAATTTCAGAGAGTGTCAGGAATGTGACTCATCCCGGCTGGGTCCTACATTGAGGCTCCGACTTTTTGTGGCTCCACCCCTTTGTGGTATCGCTGATCCGCTCCGCCCCTTTACAACACCGCAACTCTGCCCCTTCGCATCATCGTGGCTCTGCCCCTTCGTGTCACTGCAGCTCCGCCCCTTTTGGCTTCTTAAGCCAATCTGATGGTAGGCTCTGTGCCCGATTATAGATTCTGTTTTTGAACCTTGGTGTGTTTGTTCTCCGTGATCCTGTCTGTTTGAGTTTGACCCTTGCCTTGACTTCTGGATACGCTCTGCCGCACAGTATTCAATTGAATTCCGTATCCTGGCTGCTGAGGCCGGTTGGAGCCACAAGTCCTTTATGGCAGCATGTTGGCATGGGCTTTCCAATCGACTAAAGGATGATTTGGTGGCACGTGATCTTCCCTCCCGTCTGGAAGAATTAATTGCCCTAAGTATCAAGGTGGATAATCACCTTAGAGAACGACAAGCGGAATGAATGAGAGAAGATTCTGCTAACAAACTGTTGCATTCCCCTCTGTCCTTACATCCGACTCACACTACTCCTGTTGTTTCTGGAAAATCTATGCTAATTGGAGCAACCAGTCTCTTGAGGGAAGAACGACTTCATCGTCGTACCGCTAATCTCTGTCTGTACTGTGGTGGTGAGAGCCACTTCGTCAGAAACTGCCCGAAAAAATCTAAAAGACTCCTGGATCTAGGAATTAAGAGGGTAAAACACCCAGGTCCATCTGGAATATTACCCTCTTCTAATTCTCATAGTCTCCTGTTACCAGTTAAGATTTCCTTTCCTGGATCGTTATATGATTCTTGGGCTTTTGTGGATTCCTGAGCTGCTGGAAATTTTATAGACATAACTTTTGCTATGAATCATTTTGTTCTCATTTTTTCTCTTTCCAGACCTATGCAGGTATTAGCCATGGATGAGAAACCACTGTCTGAAGGCATGATTACCAGTTCTACTAAGCTCTTACGACTTTTTGCTGATACCAATCATTTCGAGATATCTTTCCTTCTCATTACTATTCCGAATACACCCATAATTTTGGGCCTCCCCTGGTTAAGAATGCACAATCCTGTGATTGATTGGGTCCACAATCAAGTAATCAGTTGGTCTCCCAGATGTAAGACCAGTAGTTTTCCGGTAACCTCAGTAATTCCTTTAGCTAAGGCCTCTCTGTCGTCAGAAAATTTGTGTCTTCTACCACCAGTTTATCACGAGTTTCTGGATGTATTCTGTAAAAAGGGGGCAGATATTTTACCACCTCATAGGCCTTATGACTGCCCAGTTGAACTCCTTCCGGGTATTACCCTCCTAAGGGTAGAGTATATCCATTATCTATTCCAGAGACAGAGGCGATGTGTGAATATATTCAGAATCTGCAGAAATGCTTCATCTGCCTGTCCACCTCCCCTGCTGGAGCAGGGTTCTTTTTTGTAGAGAAGAAAGATGGAGGTCTTAGACCATGCATTGATTTTAGGGGTTTAAATAAAATTACTATCAAAAACACTTACCCCCTACCACTCATCGCTGAGCTGTTTGATTATCTTAAAAAAGCCACTTTCTTTTCCAAGTTGGATCTCCTATAATTTGATCTGAATTCATCAAGGAGATGAGTGGAAAATAGCCTTTAACACTCATGAGGGCCGTTATAAGTATCTGGTTATGCCCTTCGGCTTGTGTAATGCTCCTGCTGTTTTCCAGGAATTCATGAATGACATTTTCCGAGACTTGTTGGGACGCTCTGTAGTCATTTAATTTGTTTGATATTTAGATTTTTCCACATCCATTTCCGATCACATCTCACACGTAAATGAAGTCTTGCTTCGTCTAAGGAAGAATTCCTTATATGCAAAGATGTATAAGTGTCAATTTCACCTCTCTAGAATATCATTTTTAGGCTACATCATTTTATCAGGAGGTATAGAAATGGATCCAACCAAGGTTTCCGCCATTCAACATTGGCCTTGTCCCACCACTTTGAAGACCATTCAACGATTCATTGGTTTCGCAAACTATTATAGGCAATTTATTAAGTCCTTTTCTACTATTACTGCTCTAATTCTCTCTCAAGAAGACTCACAATCTTGGAAATTACACCCATGCGCCTATTTTTCCTGTCGCTTTTATACGACTGAAAAGAATTATGACAATGGGAACCATGAACTTCTAGCCATTAATATGGCTTTGTTGGAGTGGCAACATTACCTCGAAGGTGTTAATCACCCCTTCATTATTCTTACTGACCATAAAAATTTAGAATATCTCAGCTCAGCCCAACCTTTAAACCCACGACAAGCCAGATGGGCACTTTTCTTTTCATGATTTAAATTATGTGATCCCTTATATCCCTGGGAGTAAAAACAAGAAAGCTGACGCTCTCTTTGTGTTTTCCTGCAGAGCAAACTCCCGAGAAACGTGGTCCTATTCTTCCTGCAACTAAATTTATTTCCGCTCTTACTCCTGTATCTTTTGCCGAACTTAAGTCGGTACAGACTTCTGCACCTAAAGAAACTTCTCCTGGACTGTTCTTTGTACCCCCTGATTTGTGGAAAGATATCCTTTTCTATGTTCACTCCTCCAAGCAATCCGGTCACCCAGGAGTTTCTAAAACTCTAGATCTCCTCTCCCACAACGTTTGGTGGCCAGAAATTACCCAAGACACTAAAGACTTTGTTGCCACCTGTTCTGTTTTGCTCAATCTAAGAGTCCACATTCCGCTCCTAGTGGTCTCTTACAACCTTTACTCATCCCTAGCACTCCTTGGACTCATTTGGCCATGGATTTTATTGTAGAGTTGCCTGCTTCCAAAAGGATATACTTGTATCTGGGTAATCACGGACCGTTTTAGTAAAATGTCCCATTTTATTCCCTTACAGAAACTAAAGAATTAGCACATTTGTTTATTTCCCATATTTTCTGTTTTCATGGAATTCCATCTGAAATTGTCTCTGATAGATGATCTTAATTCATTTAACTATTTTGGAGAGCTTTTCATCAAGTCCTCAAAGTTGACCTTCATTTTTCCTCTGCCTATCATCCACAATCTAATGGTAGTTTTGAGAGAACCAACCAAAAATTAGAGCAATTTCTCCGAAGTTTTGTTTTTAAGACACAAGATAATTGGTCTAAACTCCTTCCATGGGTGGAATTTGCCAATAACAATACCTCTCATGCTTCTTTAGGCATGTCTCCGTTCTTCTGTGTATATGGTCGTAATCCCAAAGCCTTTCCTTTTCCTGTTGTTCCCAATCTTGTTCCTGCACTTGATGCTGAGATGTCTTCATTTCTCTCTGTCTGGCATACTGCCCAACAAAACCTCTCAAAAGCAGGATATTCTCAAAAGAAAGCTGCAGATCAAAGAAGATGCCCAGCTCCAAATTACAAGATCGGTGATATGGTGTGGTTGTCTACAAAAAACATTCATCGTCGTCTCCCCTCTAAGAAATTGGGTCCTAGGTTCATTGGTCCCTTTCCTATCCTAGAAATTATTAACCCAGCAGTTGTTAAACTCTCCTTACCTAAGAATTTACAGATCCCTAATTCTTTCCGTGTGTTGCTTTTAAAACCTGTGGTGGTCAACCATTTTTCTACTAGTGTTACCTTTCCTGGTCCTCTTGTTGTCGATGGTCAAGAAGAATTTGAAGTGGGTCGGATTATTGACTTTTGAATTTTGCTCAAGAAGCTTCAATACCTCATTCATTGGAAAGGTTATGGACCAGAGGAACATTCTTGGATTGACACCACTGATGTCCATGCTCCAAGACTAGTTCGAGCTTTCCATTCTTCACATCCTGAGAAGCTCAAGGGGCTGAGGAGGCGGGTACTGTCAGGAATGTGACTCAACCCGGCCGATTCCCGCGTTGCGGCTCCGCCCCTTCGTGTCACAGCTCCGCTCCTTCATTTTACCGTGGCTCCATCCCTTTTGGCTTCTTAAGCCAATCTGATGGTAGGCTCTGTGCCCGATTATAGATTCTGTTTTTGAACCTGGGTGTGTTTGTTCTCCGTGATTCTGTCTGTTCATGTTTGACCCTTGGCTTGACTTCTGGATATTCTGACCTCTACCTGTTCTGACTTCTGGCCTGGTTTCCCATTTCTGCTGTTTGCCGCCTGCCTCGAACTGTATCTGTTTATTGGACTTCCGTTATTTCCTGTTACCTCCGTGTTTGACCTCTACCTCAGGGGCCATGACCTGGTTGCCTTTAGCGGTGAAACCATACCTCCTTGCAGGGGTTCCTGGTGAAGACCTGCAGCAATTTAGACTCCACACCCAGCGTGTTGAGTAGGAGTACTCCGCTGGCCCTGTCTTTACTATTTGGACTGCTGTCTCCTTCTCCACCTCAGTTCGGTGGTTACCAATTATTATATTAACCCCGGACCCTGACAGAGAGCAAGTAGTTTTTTTTTGTTTGTTTTTTTTTTAGGTTTCAGTCTTTATATTTAAACATAATACCATTTTTTTACTGAATTGCTTAGGCTTTCTGAGTTCAAGAAACTGTTTGTGTTTCTGCTTATCTAACAGGGTACTTTGTACTGAAATTTTTGTAGGTAGCTGTGTTCCTCCTTATTGTAAGTGATGGGCAGGGAAACATATTGCCGTTTTGACCTGTTGTACATTGTTATGCTATATAAGGCACAGTGTAGGAGGGATTTTTCTCTTTGGGCCTCAAACTGGGAAGGAGCAAGGGATATGCAAGGCAAACTGGTGCAGCAAAGCATCTAGGCTCCAGGGGTATGGGCCTAGTTAATGCAGTGGCAATGCTACTCATGTTGAGGATAACAATTAATGTACATAAGAACAGTAAGGACTGGGTTCACAGTAAAGGTGGGATCTATGAGCTTTTTTGTGAAAGGCCAAGTTGCTACTCAAAAGTGAGAATTCACATTTATTCGCCACTTCCCCATATTCGAGTATTCAGCAAACATGGTGAATTCGAGACTAATTCATATGCTTGCGACAATCGTGGACTTAGGGAGCACTTTGCACCACTTTATGTGCGCATGCACAGGAAATTTACCTATTTATCAAGCAGGGAACTCTGTTGCAGTACCAACTTTGACAAGGCGTATTGTGTTGCATTTTGACAGTTTAATCTGCCAGCCGATGGCAGGGCTCCTGTTGTTAAACTGACTTCACCACACTAATCTATTTGCTAGCCACTGATGCTGACATACACTTAACTAAGTTACTCAAAATGTCACCTTTATTTAAAGATCAGACTACATGAAATCCTATAAATGTGATTACTGTATTCTATTCATGTTTATTATACTTATAGCGTACCTATGAACATAAGAGCAAGTTGTTTTATGTTTCTTTCATAATAAAAAGGTTGTTTGCAAGAATTTGTGTTTGCCTCCTCTTTTCCAATACCATTGAAGGAACTTCTCTGTAAATGACCTGCCATATTTGGTAGCAGTCCAAAAAAATATGCCTGGCAGTTACTTAGCTGCATCTCTTAGTAACACATCTGGCAAGGCTGAGTAAATCATTTTCCCTGACAACAGTTAAAGCTTGTCATGCTCATATTTTCAACATACCTTGGTTTTCAAAGACATACATTTCAGTATTATGTAGCTTTCAAGAAACTACTGTTAGTAGTTAGTTCCGTTAGTCACACTAGAAAAAACAAGTCACTAATGTGTGGTAAATAAAATAAATGTATACATTTTTTTAACCATTAAGGCAAATTATTCCCTTTATCATACGGTCACTTATGCATTAGACATTACAAAGAAATGTAAACTTATTTTTTTATATCCTGATTAGGGAAATTATATTTTTGAATAGTTATAGTTTTTTAGGCAAAAAACCCCCCATTAAATATGGTATTTAATGATCATATTTTTAAAGGAAGAAAGTGATATCCCCGCCTCTAAACCAACTCAACAGGGCACAAATAGGCCAAATTTTTCTCTGAAACTCCAAAGCTGTGCCAAGAGCATATCTTACATTTTCTGCTGTTATAATATATAGTTGGAGCATCACAACATTTATTCGCCACTTCTCCATATTCAAGTATTCAGCAAACTCTGCATTGTGATGAATTTGAGACCAATTATAACAGTCTCAGACTTATAGAGCACTTTGCACCACTTCATGCTCATGCGTAACTTTGTGGTGCTTTATAAATAAAATTATACATATATACATGCAAGCATGCACAGGTAATTCACCTATTCGTCAAGCATCAAAGTCTGTCACAGTAGCAAATTCAACAAGGCATATTGTGTTGCATTTACCAGTGGTGAATTAGAGGGCTGATGATAGGGTTCCTACTGTCTGACTGAGTATACCACACTATGCAAAGAAGGCTACTGACACGTTCATGTCTTCGCTATGGAAATCCTCTATTTAGTGAATAAGGAGTAGTGAATACGTAACTGTCAGAGCGTACCAACTTGAAGTAATGAGAATTCACTTTGACAGTTGAATTCTCACTTTCATGAATAACCCCTATGGGGGTTATTAACTAAACTGAGAATTTGGCTGCTGAAGTGAATCCTCTTCAATTCGGGTGTCTACACCCTTGACTCTCTACTCCTTATTGACTAAAAAGCGGATTCTCATAGTAAAGTTACGACCATGACAGTAGTAAAGTTGTGACTACGACGATATTCCCATAATGAAGTAGCGACTGTAGCCATCTATAGGGTAGTGTGCGACTATCTTTAGCTGGCAAATTCACATCTTTATGCGACATTTTGGACTTTAGTCAATAAGCCCCTATATCTCTGACTTGGATAATGACTGCATTCTGTCTGAATCACCTAAAGACATAGGCCTCTCATACCTATAAGTAAATCTGCCACTGCAAAACATTTACAATAGATTTACATCCTAGTCTTTAGCAGGAGACACAAAACTTAATAATTGGGGGTAAAATAATTCCTCTCAGATTAGAAATCAATGGTGTAGTAGTTGCAGTGCCTGTGAAGGCATTTTACATGAGGGAAGATATGTTTCCCCAACCCTGCGGTACTATGGGTTAAAGACTGCACAGTTTCTAGAATAGACTTCAGCTGTGGGCTGAATTTCTCCTTTAAAGGTCAGGTGGGAAAAGCTCTGGGTGGGGGAGTTTTGTGTTTGACACAGGAGAGAGAGAGCTGTGTATGAAGCCTGCTACAGGTTGAAAAATCCATCTGTGGTTATTTATGTTAAAAAGGAGTTTATGTTTTGAAAGGACTGTTTCCTTTTATATTTGAAAGCGTTATTCACTTTGTTTTCTCGAATTTTACCAAGAAAGGCTCTGTTTATGTTCTTGTTCTGAAATTAAAACCTGATTTTCTTAAGAAAGATGCTGGTAAAGCTGAGTTATTACGAAAAGGCCATCTCCAAGGTGAGAAAATCCCTACAATAGTTAATTAAAAGGATAGTAACACCAAAAAATGAATGTGTTTTTACTTATTATATATTCAGTCTATGCTTCCAAGAGCTTCTAAATTGTGTCTTTGAATTTTAATTATCTTTAAAAAAAACTGGCTTACTGGAGCACAGAGTGTTTTATCTAAAGCACGAACAAGCGCATACAACATGGCTGCTACTAGTAAAGGTAATAAAAGTCAAGCAAAAAAAAATCATGAATTCAGCTTCAAAGACAACAGTTTTACAAGTGCCATATTTGAATAATTGCCTTGCTAATCCAAATAGGATTTTTTATTTTTTTTTTTTGCTGGTCATTTA
Organism: Pipa carvalhoi; assembly: GCA_021901965.1. Lineage (NCBI taxonomy): Eukaryota > Metazoa > Chordata > Amphibia > Anura > Pipidae > Pipa > Pipa carvalhoi. The sequence continues at coordinate 17,654 of JAKJJM010005352.1, forward strand.
AGACAAATCAATAACATACACATCTCTCCCATAGCAATTCATCATTATCTTCCTAATAAAGTTGATTATAAATATAAAAAAGCTTTATTGAGTGAAATGTATGTCAGTTGGCAAAATTTACTATCTGAACATACAAACATGGTAGAACATATTGAGAGTCATTGACTAAAGTGAGAATTTGACTGTTGAATTCTCAAACAGCGGATTCCCATAGCAAAATCCACGACCACAATAATAGTAAAGACGCAACAGTGACAATATTCCCATAGTAAAGTCGTGGCTGTGACAGTAGCCACTTATTGGGTAGTATGTGACCGTCCTTAGCTGGAAAATTCACACCTTTATGCAACAATTCGGACTTTAGTCAATAACCCCTATTGCGTTGTCATTAGTGAAATGACTTTTAAAGTTGTACAGGGTGAAATTTGAGGTAATAATTACTGCTCAGGATTGGGTTCAAATCGTTCTGGTTTTTTCTGGCTGGAAGTGGGAATGGAAGATAAAAGCTTACAAATGTAGACTTCAAAAACAGAAGTTTACATATAGAATCCCATATTGCAGAATATACACCCCCCCCATACAGCAGAATGCCTATGTTATTAATGCTGAACCAGTCTTTCATTGACCTATCTGCTGGGCTGGTGTTAAATCACGCTTATGTGGCGCCCATATCTGCAAGGAAGGGATGTGCCTGGAATTTGTGAGAAAGAGAACAGAGAGGTACCAGTAGCTCCACCCCGCAGGAGAATATGGCAGTCAAAGGTAGCTGCATATGCTTCCTACCCCTAGTCAGAGCCCAGGCAGACCCCAATTTGCTGAAAGATCTGTCCAGCAGGAATTGGGTTCAGATGTAAGAACACATGGAGTTTCAAAGAAATCTAAAGCAGAGAATGCACACATCATGTTAAACACAGTAACGCAACATAATAATATGTAAAATAATACATGCCAATAGAGTTGAAAGTGAACAAAGCAAATAGGCTAGTCTCAGGTTCATTCTTATGGTGACATGAGGGGGTGGGCTTCTTGGCCCTAATCTTTGTGGTATACCATGAAATGAATCTACTTTATATCATATTGATATATATTCATATTGAACAGTTACATGGATGGTTGGTGATGAACAGTGGTTCTCAAAATTTGAGGTGGGCCTCACTTGTATGACATATTGTTAATACCTGTGAACCTTAGATGCTTTACCTGGATTTCTTGGTGTGGGTGGCTGGGGGCAGGGCTTAATGACACCTTTGATGTAATTGTGGAGCAGGGCTACATATAATATATATATATATTATAATAATAATAATAATAATATATATAAATAATCGGGGCACAAAAGGGGTGAGATTTCAGTGAGAGGGGTGGAGTTTGAGCAAAAGATGTTTGAATTTCACACTGCATACCTGGCCTATGAAACTTGAGTATTTACCTCAGAAATCCAATATTTGCTTTGAAGACCCGTAGTCTACAGGTGAAACTTAGCAAGTTCCCAGGTATGAATTTTAGGTTAGGTGAAGCCCAAAAGGTACCTAATCTAGCCGTAAAGATTTGGTTTTCAAGATTAACCCTAAAAAATAGCATTTAGCATATTTTAGTATGTCTTTTCTGTAATATTCTGTTGACTCATAGATTGAAGAGGCCATTTATGATAACTGCATATAAATTATTTTATGCAAGGAATGCTAAAAAGCATAAGTACAAGTTGTGTGATTGCCACACAATTTTGGGCCTACAATTTCCACTGTGAAGAACACACACAAAACTCAGGAACCCTATATTAACTTCTAACTTCTGTAATTTATAGGTCCATTAACCAGATATGCACAGTACTAAGAAATTCATATATACCAATGTCCCAGGGATGAGTTTGTAAAATTATATAAAAGTTCACTTTTTGATTTAAACAGGAAATTTAATAAGCCCAAAACGACTCGAAAAGTCGAATGAGTCTTTTTGGCTTTATTCTCACGAGATTTCCCAGCAAGATCATCCCGCGGGAGTTTTGCTTTTCGATTTTCCGATTTGGATTTTTTGATGGAAAGGTAGCCATCTGTACTATGGCTAGTATACCTTTCCATTGAAAAATCCAATTCAGAAAATGAAAAAAGAAAACTCCCATGGGAAGAACTCGCGGGAGGAAATTTTGCTTTAATAAACTCGAAAAATACGAAATCGAGTCTTTTCAGATTTATTAAGTTTCGCCCAATGCATCAAGATATCAAGGTGCATGTAAATAGCAAGTGTTGTCTTGAGTTGCATGTTATAATTGTTTTGGAATGCTAAAGGCTCTATAGCATGGATCATATATTTAAAGTTGAACAGATTGCAATGCAGGAATTTCAAAAACTTACAAAGGTGAAACCCAGCAAGCTTCCAGGTCTTAATATGGGGATCAGCAATGCTGAATTATCAGTAGGAATAGAAACACATACCAGAGATTCTGCCTTAGGCCTAGATGCTACTTGATGTGTGTGGATGATGTTATCTGCTTACTACACATAGCAGTTATGGCTCCTCTGGGGATGACTTCCTGGTTTACCGGGGTTATAGGTGAAAGTATAAAGAGCATTAGTAAAGTAAATTGTCCTCTAATCGTAGACTTATTACTATGTATCTGAAGTGGCTTCTAGAGGGAGAAACTACCACATATTCTATAGTGCAGTGAACAATGAAATAAACCAAACATGAATAAAATATTGCTGAAGGAATGCTTAAGGTCTAGTAACCCATAGCAAACCCTGTTGTGTTTTACACTGACTGAAAAAACTTTACAAGCAGTTTAGTAATGTACCGTGTTTCCCCGATAGTTGGACACCCCCGATAGTAAGACATATCGGGGGTGTCAATGGGCCGGCTTAATGTAAGGCATACCCCGTATGTAAGACGTA
>JAKJJM010005385.1:0-12488 GCA_021901965.1 Pipa carvalhoi
GTTGATTGGCAGGTTGGACACAAGATGGCAGCTCCCACAGCTTCAAACTGGGACAAGTTTACAGTGAGTATAACTTAACTAACCTAACGATTTTTTCCCCCCAATATGTTTCATTTATGTTCTATAATCACTAACTATGTAAAAATGTTAAAATCAGGAGGTGATAGGTCCACTTTAAACTCTGGCCCATAAGTCTAATTGAAGAGCAAATTTCCAGAACTCACTCAGTCCAAAAAAGCTAATTTTTCAGGAACCACATTAAACAGTTTGTTGCCTTATTCTTTTGATTTTAAGCAACATTCTTATTCTAAATATACATATATGGAGTTTTGTACTTAGAAACTGATACAGGATACAGATATGATTACGGACAATTTTATGAGTCAAAAATCTTTTTTTTTTTTAAATTTGGACTGAGTGAGTTTTGGAAATTTACTCTTCAATTATATTTGGCCCGCAAGATAATATCGAATATCTACTAGAGCTGGCCAGCCAGTAGACAGTTCATGCACCACTAATACTACAAATCCCGACATCATACTATCAATCACATTGGGCCACTCCCTCACAAAAATGGCCAAATGAAAGGTGGAAAACAGAAACTTTCTAGAAAAGTGGGAAACAGAATAACTATTCACAAATGTAAAGGACAGACCTGTTTGAAAGGTTCATCGTTATATCTGATGAGAAGGAAAAACGTACTCAATTGTAGACATTTTTTCAATAAATATTACGGTCGGCACAAGACTTTGTCCAAGTTTTTAATTTTGGTGCACTGTGTCTTTGAGTTTGACACCCCTGACTTACAGAAAAGTTGTGCACCAGCAACATATTTAACATTGTAATTAAAATCATCAATTTCAGACAGATCAGCTGTAGAGAAACTAGGTGATTTCACTTCGAATGAAACTGCTTTACACAGCATTCAGTTTATTGCATAATTTAGTCTTTGGCTATCTGCACAGAGGGGTGGGACCAGTTAGTGGGTGTGGGCCTTAGGTGCCAGCATTCTGTGCCTATAAGCTCCAGAGATGAACATCTGGCACTAATATTTTAACATCATTAGCATAATTCTGCAAATTAATTATGTATCTGTCCATTGAAACAGCAGGCCATTCTGTCCCTTTGCAGCAATGATACATATTCACCAATTTCATCTATAATTGTCACAACCTATATACTGTATATATTGGTAAAGAACCATTAACACCAGAAAATGGCAGTTATTCCTTCACAGTACTACACAGGATATGCTTTTTTCAATAATTTTATAAGTTATTAAACTACTACACTCTACTTTCCCCAGATTTTGCTTTTAAAATCTAGTAGTCTTATTTTGTTGGCCAGGCTCGAATATTAAAACAGGGGCTTGGATTTGGTTTAGACTTTAGCCTGCATACAAGGAAGTGTTTATACCCGCGTATCTTTCCCTGACATGAGTGCAGATGCTGTATATTGACAAACTTGGTCAAATTTCAAGATGCAAATTCAGGCAGATTTTCTGTGATGCATTTGGCATTGACTCAAAAAAATCTATTTCTAGAATCAATGGCTATGTAGACATATATTAGCTGAGCAAAGCATATAAACATTGCTCGATACATTATGCTACTAGGTATGAACACATGGCAAATGCTCAGAAACATTGTGCTTCTCGTTCTTCCTGGAACCATTCCCAGACAGTTAATTATATAAAGCATACAAACATTTTTCAGTATGTTTCTATACTCTGCCCAACTTACATGTGTAAAGGATTTATATTTTCACTTTAGCCTGCTCCCCTGCTGGGTTATATGATCTGTGTATTAAGGTGGGATTACCTGGTTAGGCCCAGCCCTGAATTCTGTTCATTGGTTCACAAGAAGGTATTTTAGATCCCTGACAGAAAGCTTGCCAGTCCTTTAGTGCCTTGTTGTTGCATTTGGGTAGAGGGTTTTCGAAAAGTCACAGATACATTGTTATAGCTCTTAGCTGGAGCAGGGGGTAACTCATGTGATAAGGTGTGGCAGGTGCACCAGGTAGGGTTTATTCCAGCAGCTTTCTCTTTCTGCAAAATTTATAAAGCTCAAGAAGGTCAATTTCAACCTTCTTTGATTTTATTGATGTTAAAAAATGGATCCTGATTGAAAAATATCGATCGATACTTCTCGAGCTTTATAAATTTCGCCCTTTGTGTGTATGTCCACTTTAACCCTCCTGCAAGCACTAAACCAATACAGCCCACATTTAAGCACCGACCATCATGCTGACTGGAGTGTTTTTTGCAGATTCATACATACAAATGCTCATTATGTAGTGTACAGGGGTTACTGTTTACAGTATAATGTTATGCATTATTTATAAGCATATAAGAGAATGTAAATTTATTATGTTTTGTAAGGGTCAACTTGTTTGAACAGCCCCAGGCAGGAGAGGTTGCCTGGGAGACATGAGAGGGCCAGAGGGAAGACAGGAACTTGCTACCAGGGTGTGCAGGGAATTGCAGGGAAGTGCAGGAAAGAGAGGAGAGAAATGGAGTTTGGCTGTGCAGAGTGATTGCAGGAAGGTGAAGCAGCCTGTGTGTACATAGATGGGAACCAGAGGACTCCTGATTTATTCTTCACCTCAGAGGCCAGTCCCAGTACTGCATAAATAACCCAGAACTTAAAGAAAGGAACAGACCCAGCAGCCAGGGAAAGAGAGAATAGACCCAGCAGCCAGGGAAAGAGAGAATAGACCCAGCAGCCAAGGAAAGAGAGAATAGACCCAGCAGCCAGGGAAAGAGAGAATAGACCCAGCAGCCAGGGAAAGAGCAGGAAGCTCCATGAGGCAGAAACCAGCTCTGTACAGCCTTCATGTGTGCTGAGACCAACTAAGTTTCTGGCTCAGCCCAAGAAGATTAATAAGGATGATAAAGATAACTGTAATGTACGGGCTTATCCTGTACATTACAAAAATATATAAATCAATAAATTTTCCAAATATAGTTCAATTATTATTTCCCAGATAGGTGGGCTGTTCTTTAGAGTTCTCCCTTTATAAGTAAGGGTTTCTATTCAGTTATGTTTGTCCCATATGTAGTGTTTTGTGTTACATGATGATGCAACAGCACAGGGGAGGAGTTATTCCAGGGAAGGGCTTAAAATGCCTGGTCTCAGGAAATGTGGTGGTTGTTGTGTGATGGGAACAATAGAGAACACAATAATTGGAAGATGTGAAAGTTCATGGAGAAAACTGCTGTATTTGCTGTGCTGATCTGCTGTCATCTATAAAAATAGAAATAGATTTATTTTGAGAAGGAACTCCTTTGCCTCTCTAGAACTTTGTACTGGGAACCACTCGCCTCTGGGATGGATAAGCCGCATAAAGGAGGTAAATTACATCACATCCACATAACATCTACTTTACAAGTAATTTACAGTCCGTTTGGACCAGACCCTTGGGAGGACCCGTGACAGTAATATTCCCCAAGTGGGTAGAGTTGGCCAAATCGGTTCGTGTACATTACATAACCAGATCACCTGGGGAACAGAGAACTCCTTACTAGATAAAATCTGGATTTGGGACTTATTGTGTATATAATGTCATTCTAGCTGTGGGCTGTACAGAGAAGGATAATCCCCATATGTATATGTATGTCTGGCTCTGTATAAAACATCTAATCTGGAGTAAAGGAAGGAAAACATTGTATTTCACTCAGTCTCCTGCCTTTTTGTCTGCACCCACATTTTGGGCATTGCCTACTACAACATCTCAGGCAATGGAGGGCTATAACCACCATCAGGGAGTGCCCCAGGAGGAAACGCCACCACTATCTGGAGACCCCCATCCATTCACTGTGGCATAGCCAGGAAGGCATGAGAGGTTGGTGAAGTTAGCCACCGTGACCACCCAAACTACCCGATCCTCTCCACTGCTGCTCAGGGGTGCTACAATATATTTGAAGCCTAACGATTCAGGCAAATCTTAATCCTGCTAATTCCATCTAGATTCTTTCAAATCCCAAATTAAATCCCTGATTTAAATCTTCCTTAAAATTATGTGCATTCCATACCCAACCTGCTCTTTTTTACATGCTATATACACTAGAGGTGAAATTTATTAAACTAAATATTGATCGATATTTTTCAATTTATTTTTACGGATCGAAAGATTTTGATCATTTTTTGATGGAAAAGTAGCAAGAATACTAATGTAAAGTATGGCTATCTTTCCATCGAAAAATCCAATCAAAACGTTACGATCCATAAAAAAATCGATGGAAAAATATTGATTGAAATTGACCTTTTCGAGTTTAGTAAATTTTGCCGTGTCATTAACTAGTATAATATCCCAACAGACACAGAAATAAATTTGTTGACTGGATGCTTCCCCAAATGAAATTGCTATTTTTTCATGTTTACTATGCCCTGAGGGGAATTTATAGCTGATTGTTCATCACATAGTTGCTATTGTCATGTATGCGCTTTAAAACCTGTATGAACCAGTTCGGGGGTCAAAAGTTTATACATTATATACATATTTACTTAGAAAGGCATCCATGAACATTTATGCATCTGGTAACAAAGGAGAATAGGCAGCAGTCTGTTGGGGGGTAAAGTTGAGTAGAATGAGGCTCTGGTTCAACTAGATACTACAGAAAGAGTTTAATAATTGTCTGTTCACAATCCTGAGAAGAAATCAGCCCGAAACATTTTAAATAAATGTTCCTTGCACCCTTAGTCTTGCTACTGAGGCCATTTATGCCAATGCAAGTTTCCCTGTTTATTACTAAGAGGATATGTTTGATACAATATATAGAAAATAGCAGTCTGACCAATCCAGTAGTGTGACTACTTGTGTTTAATATAAACCAGTATCATGACATGTTTCGGGCTAAAAGCCCTTTCTCAAATGATCATTCATCTTCTGCAGGAATTATGTCTTGATACAGAGGGCAAAATTTATTAAAATCAAGAATGCCATTTTTGCTTTACATAAATCGAAAATGGCATTCTCATTTTCGAAATCCGGATTTCTTTTTTTGCTATTAAATGTAACGAGCGGTGCTTCCAAACCTGCACCGCTCGTTACATGTACCTGCCAATGCAGGCAGCTGCTGGGGAGACCGATCTGTCCCCAGCGCTTCCTGGTAGGCCTTACCCAATCAGGAGCCGCTGACGTCAGCGGTGGCAAAATCAATTGGCTAAATGCTGCCATGTGATTTGGCTGCTGCCGACATCATCCGTGACGTTAGCGGCTCCTGATTGACTAAGGCCAAACAGGAAGAGTTGGGGAGAGATCGGCACATGTAACGAGCGGTGCAGGTTTGGAAGCACCGCTCGTTACATTTAATAAAATAAAATGGAAACTCTGAATTCCGAATTAAAAACTTGGAATTCTGAGTTTGCAAATCGAAAATGGCATTTTCGAATTATCTATTTCGAAAATGGCATTTTCGATTTTAATAAATTTCGCCCATAGATTTTGTAATAGTGGTCTCAATAAGTCTTTGAAGTAGTCCTCTTATGCATGGTATGCAGCATCATTCACATTTGAAGAGAACTGCAGCAGTAATCGATAAAGAGATCAATAGAGGGGTGATCAGTGCAGTCCATCTGCTGAACCATCCTTCCATCCATTTGGTAATAGGGTTGTCAATACCAGAACTCTCAGCAAGCTTCCTCAGACAGGGCAGTTAGTCCTTCCAAGTCTTTGATAATACTGCCATCTGGAGTTTGTTATTGGAAATAAAAGTACAACCGAAAGATCCAAACATTTTACATACACCTTTCTTTCAGCTAACAAGATGTCTAAAGCCTTCCTGTTTTGCCATGCCATCAAGGAAGTACAACCTAGCTGGTCTGCAATGCCTCTAACTGCATCTCTTGTGTAATTAACAAAGCGCTGTTGGTTATAATAAATAAAATGAATCCAGTTTGTATTCTTATTTATTGTTACCCACCAGAAGAGGAATGACTCAAAACCCGCTGCCACCTGATTTCTAGCTTTAAATTCATCTGGTACACCTCTCACAAATTGTAAGGGCATTTGGGACATTTTCATTTGTTGGTGTAACTATCCTTTTAAAGAGATTAAAATGATTGCTTTATACAGAGGTGTGCACTGGACTGAAGGGAAAAGAGATTTCCATAAAATATATTCTAATGCTGCCTGCATAATGTCAGTACAGTAAGTATGAGATTAGTTATTGATCCTCAGGCAGCCCCATGTCTGGCTGCACAGGCCACACACCCCACAGGTTGGTCTTGCACCTGAACACCTTATTTGTTACCTAAAGGCACTATGGGATATCAGAACATGTGCCTGGGAATTTGTAGTTTTGATTAGACATTTTGCCTATCTTGTATCTTATATTTGTTATTAGAAATCATATTAACAAAATAAATTGGAAGACGAACATACTTTAATTGTAGCGGTTTATTTGTTACTTGTGCAAATTCCTGACATGATACAAACAAAACACCAAAGATGCCAGCTCATGGAGACAGGGTATACTGTTCAGATCCTATTGGAAACTTTGATGGAAAAAGCAATGGTTCTGTGAGACTGGAAAATCAGGCATTTATTTATTTTGCAATAACAAGCAACAAAAAAGATGACCCAGTTGCTTAAAGTTATATTACAAGAAGACAATACAGCCATGAGCATAGTTGAGTTTTATCACTGTTCAAACTGCCCTGGAGTTACCAACCTTGGACATACTGGGGAAATTATATTCTACTTCCACTGATTAATTCAAATTAATTTACTTTCAGGCTCTATAATGGAGCATTAGAAGGATGACTAGCATGGCAGCAGAAAAGAAAACCATGACTGTCAATATATATCTATATTGTGCTACAGGTTAAATAATGTAAAGGCTAACTAAAGCCTGAAAAGGTTTAGGCTTGTAATAATTTACCTCATGCATAGGCTTGCTTTGCCAGCTTAGAGATGATCCAACCCTATGATACTAACAGTCTGTGCCCCCAAACTTGTTGCTGGAGACAGACATCTCTGTAATTATGGTCAGCCTTCTCTTCTTAGCCACTTTCAGTGTATATTTAGCTAAAATAAGCTGATTAAAAATAGCTTTAATTTATCTATGCTAAGTAGAGCAGCGGTCCCCAACTTTTTTTAGATTGGGGACCGGTTCCCTAACCCAGAAAAGGTTTGACGGACTGGTGAGAGGGTGGGCAGGGCCAATGTGCGCTGACGGCCGCATGATAGTGACGCGCTTAGTGTCACCACAGGCAGACCAGTGCTGAGGAGCGCACCAGTAGTGGTCCGCAGCCCAGCATTTGGGGACCCCTGAAGTAGAGGATTAAGCACAATGCAGGATATTTATAAAAGTTGAAATGTTTTTCCACCTGTTAACACCAGTGAAATAGCAGTAATAGATCAATATTGCCATTTTCACCTATTTAGAAAGCCTGCTTTAGGCTGGTGAAACCCCATTATTCCCTATGGACTTAGCCAAAGTTGTATTATTTTTTCCATCAGTATGGATATCCAAATAAAGTGGAAGGAGAACCTCATTGAAAACACCACAATTTCTTATCAGCCCTGGCGCATGGCCATTGTATAGACATTAAAGGACATTATTGCAAGAGTATTCTTTTAAACCTGAACAGTTATAAATAAACCAGCTGTCTGGATAATAAGTAGTTATTTTAGCAGCTAAACACATAGTTCACTCTGCCTACACCTTCAGATTCCATCAGTGAAGACCTATAAAATGGCCTAACCAGTTCTGCAGGAGGAATTTTCAAATGCAATTCTATACTAAAAAAATATTCTAGTCATCTTTTTGTATAGGGGTTTATAAAGGGTTGAAGTGGGAGCTTCAGCCACAGACATTATAAGAATTTTCCTTTTATCTGTAAAATCAACACTCATAAACACCCCTTAAAGGGATAATGCTCAGTGGTTAGCACTGCTGCCTTGCAGCACTGGGTTTTAGGTTCAATTTCACCCTGGACTTCATCTGCATGGAGTTTGTATGTTCTCCCCGCACCTGCGTGGGTTTCCTCTGGGCACTCCGGTTTCCTCCCACAATGAAAAACACATACTACACAGGTTAATTGTGTGTGTGTGTGATTGAATAGGGAAATTAGATTGTAAGCTCCATGGGGCAGAGACTAAAATGAATGATGAATTTCTGTAAAGTGCTGCATAATATATCATTGCTATATAAATGAATAAATACAATACAATACAATACAATACAATGATGCAATAAGTGTCGGAGTATTTAAATCATAACAACTACTTACTGTATTCTGTGTAAAGTTGTTCAGAACTAAAACTGTTTGATGGAATGATCTAGTATATTTACCATAAAACATATCTGCATATATGTAAATACCCTCTTTTCCAAGGCAGGTTTGTATGAAATGCAGCATGTACAGTTTTATAATAAATTTTGTATAACCCTACAATAGGTTTTTTTAACTGCAATGTTGGCATCTGCGTAAATGCAGGATTGCAAATGGGAATCAGTTATCTTATATTGAGACTCATAGAATGCACTTAATCCACTTAGCATGCAACTTATGTCCATTATTAAAGGGATAATGGAATAGTTTTTGAAAATTGCCCTTTTTATACCAAATATTTATAAAATCTCCATGCTGCAGGGCTGATAAGACCGTTTACTGGATTGAATGATTGCTTATTAACCAGCAAAAATCAACTAAAAGGTACTTTTTCGCCTTAGAAAATTTTGCCCTAAGCATGTGCTGAACAAGATTAGAAAGGAGCTGAACAAGATTAGAAAGCATCCAATATCAACAAGGGGGCACAAATTGTTGGCACCATAGGACTGGATTCTCTCTAAACTGGCATTGTAAATCCTATGCATACTGTAAATTAAACCAAGCCTAAAACCTTTCCAGCTTTAACTCTCCTTTTATACAAAATAGAAAATGAACGCATTGATAAAATGTTAAAGTATACATGGACCATTGCATAGGTGTTTGCCATTTTGAGTACTCTCATCTGGAAGATTTCTGCATAACCCCAAAGCAATTCAGAAAATATTATTCAAAATGGCACTGTCATTTATGTCATAAAGGAAAGACTGAGCTGTCTTGGAAATACTGTACCCCATTGCAAGTTATCTTGTACAATAATAAAATTGGGCATCTCAAGAGTTTGTGTACTTAGTGGCTGAATAAAAGTATCTGCAGAAAGGTTTATTCATTTTTGGGTAAATCTACCAGTACCTGCCTTGTGCAATTTCACAGTTCTTTAATTGTAGTTTTGGGACAACCTAGTAGCTGTAATAAAGGTTACTTAAAAAAAGTCTAAAAAAACTCTTGCTTTCTGTGTACCTCCAATGGTAGGTAAAGATCATTTCGAATCAGTAGTGTTACATGAAAGTAACATATTCCAAAAAACAACTGACAACAGTACATACAGTATGAATGATGACGTTTCTTAATGTTAATTTCTCTGAAAGCATCCATAGGCAAAATGTCTTTGTATTGTGGGTCAGGATCACACTTTAACTGCCGCCAACAAAGGCTCCAACCTGAAAAAAATGATGTCAGGCTGAAGAAATGACAACAAATAAGAGAATTAAGGTGCAGGAAGTACAATTCAGATGTAGGGGGAATTTATCAAAGTCGAAAAGGTTTTTTCATGGTTCAGGGCTGGAGAAAGAGTGTTTATTTCAGGGCTGAGGAGTCGGAGCCCATTTTGGTGGAGTCGGAGGCGGAGTTAGGGCAAATTGAGGAGTCGGAGTCGGGGCTTTGGCTTACCGACTCCATAGCCCTAGTTTATTTTATTATGCCGGTATCGCCTATTTAAAAATGCTGTTTTCACCATGTAGAAAATCACTTTTTTAATGCATTTTTTTTACATTGAAAAGTTGTTTTCAATCCTGTAAATATCAGCAAAAAACTCGATAATTATTCCCCATGAAATGAAATATGCTATAGAACAGAAGCAGCAGTAACAGTTATAAAATATAATTCCTTGCAGCGGGAATTATGCTAACATTTGACAACACCCATTTCCATATCAGCGCTGCTTGTTTGTGCATAAATCCCAGTCGTCATGGGCAATTCACTCTCTAGAGAAGCCCCTTTTTTGCTTCGTGTTTAAATCAAGACTGTGCCACCAGTAAGAGAAACGTTTGGAGATATGTGGAAGAAAAATAAAGTTAAGTTCTCCTATGTATCTTCTTCATATAGTGAGAAGGAAAATGAAACATATAAATAAAACACAAGTAGAGAACATGAGTACTTAATAAGCAGAGTCATGGCTCTATGCATCAAGTCAGTTTATTTCATAGAAGGAGTTAGGTGGAAGTCTAGAGCAGAGGTCCCTAAACTATGGCCCGCAGGATGCATCCGGCCCCCTGAGGCCATTTACCCGGCCCGTCGCACTTACAGGCAGGGCCGGGACTAGGGATAGGCAGGGTAGGCGCCCACCTAGGGCGCTGCAGGAGGGGGGTGCAATCTTGGTGCTGGCCCCTCCTTTTCCCTATCCCTACCTACCTCATCCTCAGCCCGACTCCGTCTGCTGTAGAGATTAGCATTACAGCGCTCCTCACTCCCTCCCCTGACACCCAGCAATTATGTAACTTCCTGTGATCAGGAAGTGGTGGGGGAGGAAGTGAGGAGCGCTGTAACACTAATCTCTACAGCAGATGGAGCCGAGCAGGGGAAGAGGTAGGGACAGGGAAAAGGAAGGGGGGGTGAGCACCAGGATAGTGCCCCCCCTTCAGAGGACATGGAGTAGAGAGGGGGTTGTGGGGCAGCACAGTGTGGGAGGGGGTTGTGAGGCAGGCAGCACATAGTGGGAGGGGGGTTGTGGGGGCAGAACAGTGTGGGAGGGAGGTTGTGGGCACAGCACAGTGTGGGAGGGGGGTTGTGGGGGCAAGCAACACAGTGTATTTGTTCCCGTTTTGTTTTGTTTTACTTCAAAATAAGATATGTGCAGTGTGCATAGGGATTTTCATAGTTTTTTTTATAGTCTGGCCCTCCAATGGTCTGAGGTACAGTGAACTGACCCCCTGTGTAAAAAGTTTGGGGACAGCAGGTCTAGAGGCTATACAGGCTATAGAAACACTCACCAAAGGACGGGATGTCACTTTATTTTCTTTGTGATATCCTTCATTATCCCTTTCAGTTCATTCAGCTGGTTAAATGAATAAATCATAATAAATGAGAAATCATCTTTTGCAGAACAACAAAATGAAATCAGAAATCTGACAGAAAGACACATACCTTTCCTTCCAGATTTTTGAATCGCTGTTCAATCCTGGACAAAGATAAAGAAAGATTGTAGGTTATACCATGTGCATGGAGCATGAGAAATACCTATTCATCAACCTTTTCCATGATTTCTGTAAGTTATTTAACTCACTCCATCATATATCCCTACATTCTACATCAAAAAAAGGGACAACATTTGTACATGCCCATTTACATTATTCTGTCTGTTTTTATCTTTACTGATGGCAGCTATGTTCTTAAACATACCTCTTCCAGTCAAATTGTTTTCTACGGTGTTTTAGATAATACATGTTAAGTGCCCAGCTTTAAATGTAAATATTTATATTAAAGGAGAAGTATAGTGCCGATATAGCTGACCACATACATATAAAACTCCTTTATACTAAGCCAATCACTAACACAAATAGTTTTAAAAAGTTTAGGGAAGAAATAATACTTGCCGTTTGCTTCCCCTATTAGATCTAGTGAGAGCTGACATTTTGTCCTCCCCCACTCCCCCTTCCCTCTTGAAAGTTAGGCAACACGAAAAGAAAAAGCTGCCTAACTGCTATTGGTTAAGCAGTGTGCTGACCTTTAGGAGTCATCGATCACGCTTGGAATGCAGGAGATTACATAGGCTGGGACTTGGGGAAAGCTAACTTGTGTGCAGGTGTTAAGTATTAAGTAGGGCAAAAATGTCTGGGGGAGGGTAACCTTCTCATGAAAAACTGGCTGGTACACTCACACACACACACACACACACACACACATTTCCTGGTGCTGGAGTTTTGCAGTGCTCTGTAATCAATCATCCTGCTTCACATGAAACAACTACTGGGGAGAAACACTTCTCACTAAGGTATAATAATGTATATGTAAAGGTGTAATCTGACTATACTTCTCCTTTAAACATCACCTAATTTTTCAAACTAAATAGTTAAATATCATACTATAAATGCATTCAAAGCATTTTCATTTTGTAGTGTTACTGTTCTTTTAAATATGTTTGTTACATAAGTCTTACTAGCCCTTTATTTGCTGGGCATATGTGTCTTTTAAAGTCTCTCATGACCACATTAAATAAAAATCAAAAGTCCACTTCTCTCTCTTAGGGAGATATTTATCAAAGTCAATTTGAAATTCAACTGGTATCGATATACCGCTAAATAGGGTTAAAATACCGATATCGATATTATTCCCTATGGAGATACTTAAAATACTAGTACTTAAAGGGGAACTATAGTCAGATTACATCTTTACATATGCAGTACTATACCATAGTAAAAAGCATTTCTCCCCAGT
>JAKJJM010005393.1:0-10083 GCA_021901965.1 Pipa carvalhoi
CACTCACATAAATCCACACAGCCCTACTGGGAGACACTCCACAGGACCTAAACTGAGTCCAAATCATAATATAAACCCTCTCCAGGGCTTGTAACTGCTACAGTTAACTTATTATGAAACTTTGTACTAATGGAGGTATAGCTTCCCTTTAGCTAACTTCAGCTACCAGCCATATTGCATTTCATGAGCTTACATGAGGTGTAATTAAATTACATTGTAACAAAATGGCTTATATGGAGAGATGAGCACCTTAATGTAACTTAAGACTTTATTAACATAATCTTTATGCGGTAATCTTGATGACCACACAGACAGTCTAAATATACAAAACAATACAACGCACTGTACACTTACCCCAGTGCAAAGGAAACCATAAGTCTACAAATTCAGACCAGGTGACACCAAGATAACTGTTTCTTTCCAAATTAACCATTTATGTAGAACTGCATATTTCGAGAAAAAAAAAAACATTTTAGTGAAGATATAGTTTGTGATTAGATATTTTACATACATATCTTGAATTTGTAAGCATCTTCATTTTATTATAGAAGATAAGGGAGAAGGTATCAGTCCCTTTATTTTCCCAGTTTTATTGTGAGTCAGGAGCAATCAGCATGTTGTGGCATTACAGATATTTTAAATAAGCGATGTCAGTCTGATTCGGAAGCTTTGGGAAAGGATGACACATTATCCAGCCCGGTCCATCATTTTTTGAGATATGGGTTGGTTGTATAATAAAGAAAACCTTGCTACAAATGGGAAAATAGATTTAGTAGTAGAGCAGAAGCAAATGTTTTATTAATGTAGAGATGGAATATGAGTTATTGCTTTTATAACTTTTTAGGGGCATTGCGATTCTTCTGTTTCAGTGTTTAGAGGTTTACCCTACTAGGCATTCACTTGTATTGTTGTTGCCTAGAAACACCAGTCACTCCCTGGGGAAGCATAGATTGGAGAGCTTGCAAGCATGGAATATAGCAATGAAGAGATGTGAACAACCAGTTCAACAGAAGTGCAACAGATATTTTTCTGAACAAGGGAAAAAGATAAAGTGGAAGATAGACCGTTTTGGTACATAGAAGGAGGATTACTGAGGAAAACAGTTAAAACATAGAGACAGTGGAACAGTATAAGCCTAGTGAGGACAACAGAAAGAGTAGCGTGAGAGAACAAAATAAGAGAGGCTTTAGGGTAAAGCTTTAGATGGAATGAAAGTGAATGCAGTATGGTAGGGTGGAGCAGAAGATATAACATTAGGGCAGTAGGAGTAAACAGAATAGAAAACACCTTAATCCCATGCTTCATCAGATTCAGTATTCTCAATTAATAGGGTTAACATATTTTTCATACAAAAAAGTGAAACCAGCCGGAACTGATTCTTATTGATTATAGATATAATGAAGCACATTCTCTTCTTGTGTCTAGTTAAAAGCATATAATGCATAGGGCACTTTCTTTGGCGATAAAACCATACACATTTTTCTGTACCTTCCTGCTTGGTGGCTTTCATAGAGGTTCCAATGGAATTACCTAGAAATACTCTTTGGTTCTGCACTGATGTGCAATCCTTATACAATCGAGAGCATTAGTAAACTGGTGAAAACTACTCAAGATAGAGTTATTGCAAATAAGAGAGAGGTGTCTTTGCAACTTATTCATGTGCTAGATACTTTTTGGCATTAACACAAATGAGCATGAAACAAATCTTATATTGGCATCCAGTTTTTTAGTTCCCCGTTGTGTGTCTTCCTGCACTGCACTGTATTTTCTTAAGTGATCCTGTAAATTCACAATTCACTCCAAGAGATCAGTGACAGTCCACACGTTACAGTCCCCTTCACGTGACAGTAAGTAAATAATGGCTGTACCAATTTAGGCCGAAATTTACTAAAGTAAAAAAAAAATTTTTTTTTTTACTTTTTCGCCCATTTTTTACCTGAAAATCGGTTGAAGAGGTTGAAAAGTATATTTCCAACCAAATAATTTTCGACTTTAGTAAAATTTCACCCTAAGCCTTTATTTGAGTGCCACATTGGGTTGTCTTCCGGGAACTAAATGTAAGTTACTTTAGATTTTGCAGTCACATTTTGTTCCTTCAAGATGCTACCCTAAAATGTAAACTTGTTCATTTGATGATTAAGTTAATAAAACTATTGTAACACTGTTCTTTTTTTATCTCTGAATCTGGAAAGATTTTCTTCTTTTTTCATTGATTTAAATATAAACATGTGTTTATGTGTATTTATGTTTTTTGTTTAAGTTTTACCTTTTTTCTTTTTTGATTAGCTGGTGTATTTAAGAACAATAGGACATGTTGTTCAGCAGAGGATACACATATATGCATTTAGTTTTACTCTGTACATACAAAGAATTGCAATCCATGCTGAGTAGGGAACATTGATGCCTACTACTGCATTACCTTGATATTTATTGGTATGAGAATGTATATTAATATGTTGACATTGATTTGGATATTGTGAATTTTGTTATGGTTTCCAGATGTTTATAGAAAACCATGTCAGCACTGTATAATAGTGTGCATTACTATAATTCATGTAAGTGTGTAAGGAAGGAAATTCTTAGTCTCACAACAGATGTGGTTTTATTTGTGAAGCTTCAAGAGGGCACTGAAGGAAGCCCCATGTGTGTCTGATTTTTGATTAGTGACTGACCGATGCAAAGCAATGTTATGTAGACAAAAGCCTCCTCCTACACGTTACTTTCTTTTATTTGTATTTTAATGTCATTGTGCATGTTTGCCTAAGATACTCTACAATAAAGATCAAATTTACCAGTTCAATGTTTTCTTTTTTTAACTAAACAAGGTCAGTTTATAGTTTTTTTGTGCTGTCAAATGCCAGTTAACTTACCATTATGTTTGTAGAGCACCAAGGTAAACCTGATGCAACCTGCAGATGGTGCCTTAACATCAAGGATAATACTAACCACTGGTCCTGCATTCATGCATAGAGCATTGTAATTACTGTGATACTTGAATAGGAGACTAATGGGACGATTCATCAAAGTATGAATAGCTGAAAGCAGAGTGAATAATCAAAAAATGCACTTTGCTGACATTGCCCAGAAGTAAGCATATATCTATGCAATATGGTGGAGTTGAGCCTCTTAAGTGATATTTTGCCAAATAACTGAAAATTAGGGTATTTACTAACAGCTGAAGTATAGCATATCCTCAGGTGTATTGCAGGAAAATCACCTAAAGGGGTGGTAAATTGCTGTTGAATGCAGTATAAGAACTGGCAAACCCAGCATCTTAGGAGTTGTGAATTGGTGTGAAATGCAGTATATGAGATAATAACCTTTTCTGCCCCCTTCCATCCTAAAATCTAGTTCAGGATTGGCCCATAATTGCCCATTATATAGTCCATGGAAGATGTGTGGTTTCTGTGGCTATTAATTAAGGTCGTACATAATATGGAACAATCGAATGAAACAGTTGTCCAATTTACTATTTGATACCAAGACACCCATATCTTATAGTTAGCTTCTTGACTAGCTTTTTCCCTGGCCGCTAACTTGTTATCTGTGCCTGATATCTACAGAAATAGCAGACTTTGTAATGTATTGCCTTGTACTAGTTTAGTGGTCGGCAAAGTCTTCAGAGGAGAGAGCCAAATCGCTCCCTCCTTCCCCGGCGGCTCTTTCCTAAAGAGCCGCAAAGGGGGAGGAGCCAATGCACCCAATCCCATGACCTGCCGACGTCCAATCAGGGGCGTCGGAGGTCATGGGGGCGGGGCTACGGGGCGGGACTTGCTAGTGCGCTGCGAGACGCAGAGCAGTGGCTGAAGAGCCACTTGCGGCTCGCGAGCTGTACTTTGCCGACCACTGTACTAGTTCATTGTAGTACAAGACAATACATTCATTCCAATCTGGTTTTAAGCATAATAAATAAGGAAGAGTTTGTTATAATAGGTGATAAAGCATCTGGCTAACTCCATCTAATATGTTATAATACTGAGCTTAAAGTGTGGGAGTAAATGTAAAGTCGGGTTTAAACAAGGGATGAAACACTATTTCACAAATTTCCTATTTAATGAACTCCTAATATATAACTTTTGATAACAAAGCCACTGAAAATCTTTTACCTGATCTAACTCCTGAGGAAGCTGACCCAAAAGTTGGAGAAACTTGTTGAGAAGTTTATGTGGGACTATTAAAGGACCTTTGTTGGACTTTTTATTTATCTATGCCTATGGCTATGCTTTTATCTTTGTGATTCATTAAAGCGATATATTTCCATAACGGATTTCATCCTCATTTGGGGTACACTTTGGATCTCGCCTGTGCAGCATCCAGGATTACAGATGTCACTCCAGTGATTATATATACCGCTGATTCTCACTTATGGTTTGGTGAGTTTTTACACCTAGGGGGGCAAGTCCACCCTGTTCATTTTCACGTTTCACTGCTTCTTGAGATATTTATTTGAAATTTTGCATGAGAGAATTATAGCTCCTTATGATAATGCACTTTTTGTTTTTGCGCTTCCCACAGTCTCCTGCTTCCTAACATATACCTACCATTTGTTCTGTCTCATGCTTCCCTGAATGGTTACAATTAACTTTTGGTGTTCTTAGGATCCATCTGATTGCAGTGGAATCTATTTACCCTATTTTCTGGAGAAAGTAGCCAAATGATTGTAAAATTAAAGTGGACCTGTCAGACTATCATTATAGCTCCTCCAATCAGATCCCTCAAGTCACAATCTAGCAGGGATCTGATTGGAGGAGCTATAATGTCACTCTTCCCTTTAGCCCTGCCCCTCCAACTCAATCCTGTAGTTGGGCATCAAGGCAGAAAAGAGAGGGAGAATGCTTACATTTCTGCAGTCTCAGCTGAATGCTTTTAGTATTTAACATTCCTCATGTTTTTAGCATTCAGCTAAGACTACCCCCTGCTTCTCATGAACGTGTTTATAAGTGGACCTAACATGTCCACTCCAGTCAAACTATATGAAAGAATATGCTAATGCAGTGTTCTTTTAAGTCTTCACAAACATAAAATCTTTTTTACAGATTTATATTGACCTTTCTTGAAAAGAAAAAAATATGTAGTCAAATATATAGTGAATTGAGTTATCTATGTAACTCCATAAATTATAACATTATAATATGTGGCTAATTTTGGCGACCAAATGATGGAAATTGCTCCATTTGCTTTAGCAGAGCTTTACATTAGTGGTATCTGAGATACAGTGACACACCCAAGGATCTCTAATAGGGATTCTATAATGTTGATCCTCTTGCTACAGTAAGGTTAGCACTAGTTAATCCCAGGGCATGGGTCTGAGAGACTCCCAGTCTTCATGTTTCACTATGCATGGAGGTATGGTCTCCACTGCAAGGACACCCCTAGATTGTGGTTCTATGTGAGCCTTCGACTAATAGTAGTTGGCAGTAATGGAGAAGAAGTTAGGAACAGAGGAACTGTAACCCACCAGCACTCGGAAACAGGATGAATGGAACTGTAACTCACAGGAGAACTTGAAGCAGGAGCAGTAGATCCACAAAAGACTGTCGCTAATGGGCTGTAACTAGATCTTCTTGAGAGGACTTAATGGACTCGGCCTATAACTGAAAATATTGGCAGAAACTAACCATAAAACCTGCCTATGACTTTAAAGGACGTTTCAGTGTTGCCTTACAGCAGCCCCTGCTATTTCCTGCCACCATGTCACAGGAACGATGTCTGGTGGGGATTGGAGGAGCTGGAAATAGCATTTCATTGCCTAGCAATGAGACCCCTCAGAAAGCCAGAAATATGAAAAAAAGAATAGCGCAAATCATAACACTAATGGGCAGCAATGTTGACATCCACTGTTTTACTGAATGGTATAAATTGTTGGTGTGGCTTCATGTCTCTTCATCATTGGTCATTCCTTCTGCTTGGATGCAAGCTCATATCAAGTTTTCTATGTTACTTGCATTTACACTTTATTACATTTGTTTATTGCATGCCAGTTAGTTGCCTCTTGCTGCAGTTACCTCCTCATTCATCCTTATGAAATCACATATAGAAAAAAATAGGAACTTGGTGTAGTGCAATTCCAAATCAACTCCTGAGGCTTCTCAGTGACTTCTATGTTATGTTTCTGTTATCTATTTAAAAACACACACTTTAAAGCTGACAACCTGAGTCTAACCCAAGTTTTTATATATTGTACATTTGAGGTGATTTACATTTAGTTTCACCTCCATTTACCACTCCTATTTTAACCTTGCAATTAAATCAGTAATGTGTTTTAGTGCCTTTTTCTGTCTTCTTCAATTCAGTATTCCCAAAAGAAGGCTTAATTAGGTTTCTGTGTTTAATGCAATGACTCTAGTGTATAAAAAGTGGCATGCTTGTGCCATGAGGTCTGTCTTCCTGGGCATCATTATGAAGTTGTCAGTTTTTCAAGTCTTTGTTCAGATTACTATCAGTGCATGCTCTACCAAACAGACAGGGAAGAAAGGACTCTTGCAGTGGTATTAAGGGCCTGTCCATATTTGAATTTATTTTAGTATGTTGTGGATAGCTGCATTGTGAGTTAGTTTTGTTTTTATTGTTTGTGATTTTTAATTTTTTTTGCCTTATCTTTTTGGTTTGTTTTGATGTATCTTTTTGGCAAACAGTTTATCAATTAATCTAAAGCTGGATCTTTATAAATGTTTTTTTCATCTTTCTATTCAAGCGCTGTCCTATAACTCTTTGGGCCTTATTGACTAAAGTGTGAATTCAGTTCGCTACAATTCGAGTCACAAATTCTCTTCTCATTATTGAGTAAGCAGTGAATAGTCTTGTCAAACAAGTGGACAGTGACGATCGCTGTTGGATGCGTTGTGTGACATAGTCAGTCAGTTAGAAGTAGAATACAGAATTCTGCCATCAGCCCCCCAATTTGCCAGTCTGATGTGGCGAAGTCAAACAGGTGAATTCAGAGCAGTACCCCTAATCACATTTCGCTCCTTCGACACACTCTGCCGCTTAGTCAATAGTAGAAGTACTTGTGCACAGACATGCAAAATGATGCAAAATGCTCTGCAAGTTAGTGACTATCATAGTCACCCAAATTGGTCCTGTATTCGCCACATCGCAGAGTTTGCTCAATAAGTGAACATGAGGAAGTGTTGAATAGATGCGAAGTCAGAGCTTTTTGCAACTATTCAGCCTTTAGTCAATAAGGCCCTTTAAGTCTGAACTGGCTGATTGCTAGGTTAATTGGTCGCAAATTCACCACATTGCAGAGTTTGCTAAATACGCAAAGATGGGGGAGTGAGGAATAAATGCAAGATCAGACCTTTACATGTATAAGTCCCCAAAAGTTGAAACTTATCAAGGCGTACAGTTGTAAAAATGAAAGTGGTGATTTTGGAGGCTTAAACTAAATTAGCCAAATCTGTGTCTGTGTGTCTATGTGTGACTGAATAGGTAAATAGATTATAAACTCCATGGGTCAGGTAATGAAGTGATTGATGAATCTCCATAAAGCACTGCGTAATATGTCATCACTATATAAATAAATTCAATACATTATAATGAGAACTACAGTTCCCAGAATCCAAACTCATGCTTAGTTGTCAGTGAAAATGACTAGGGGGTCATTCTGTAAAGTCTGAATTGTAGTGTAAAGGTCCAAATTCGCCAACTAAAGATAGTCACAGTAGTATGCTACTGTCGCATTCGCGACTTTATAGTGAGAATTTTGTTGCAGTCGCTACTTTACAAAGGAAATGTCAAAGCTGGAACTTTAAAAAAATTGTCGCGGTCGCGACATTATAATGGGAATCCGCTGTCTGTGAATTCCACAGTCAAATTCTCACATTACAGAATGATCCCCTAGATCCCTTACAAGTTGCAATGATGAAGGTCGCCTAACCCTGTTTTTTAACAACAGAATATAGTTGTGATGGTTAAAATGAAAATGAAACTGGTGAATACTTGTCTAAAAAAAACTTACTAGTTAAATCTAAAACTGTTCCTAGACTTTAGGGCTCAAACGTCCAATCAAAAAAGTCCAGTCATTAAAGAGATAAGAAAGCGAAATGAAACTTGGAATGTTGCTCCGCATTTTCCAAACTGACTAGCAGTAAGACCCTGAAGACTGCAGCAGTGTCTTGAACAGAGCAGTGTAGGCTCTGCATATACTAGAAGGGAAGGAAGTCATTAGTGTAGAGGAGTACATTTTGTTGCTGTTGCAGGATTTCCTTCCAGCATTTCCCAACCAAAATTCCATGGTTTTATAGTGGTTTTTGTTTTTGTTTCTGTTTTCTGTTTCTGAAGGCACAAAAATTGTTCACAAAGCACCTTTCCTGAATGCCCTGTTGGAAACCTAGGCAAACAGCAAAAGCATTTTTTTTTCTTTTTTGGAACTGTACCTTGGAATTTACTTTTTTTTTTGGAGGAAAAGATGCAGAAAGGCGGCTGTAAATCTTTACACACAACTGCAAAGCTTCTCCGAGGATAGTGAGTTTGAGGGGGAAAGAGAAAAGGGCAGATTTGTGTTTGGACATGACTAAATCAAATATATGCTGTGCAGCGTGAGCAAACAGGACATTTCTGGACCTTGGATTGCAGATGTGAGCAATTGTGACAAAAGAAAACTGCTATAATCTTGGATGAAAGAGAGCAATCCTGTTACAGTTTGTCCTTTAATTCTGGAGCACCATGAAAGCGTGGATGTTCCATCACATCCATGTACAATCTTGTGAGATTCAGTGATCTTGTTACTACATCTGCATATGTGTATATAAAGAGAGAAATATTCCTTTTTTTGGGGTGTTCTCATTTTTTTTCATTTTCCATTCCTGGATTTGACAGAAGGGAAACTGAAATCACCATTTGTAGTTTCTGGTGCTCTTTTAATATTTTGTTAAAAAAAAGTAAATATGTTCCACATTTAAAGGGACAAGAAGCATGACTATCAGCAATTGTAAATTCTTTGGATCATCACCTCTCTCTCCTATATCTTGATGCACAACATTTTTGCCTACAAATATGATGAAATGGCAGCCCCGGAAGAAGGTAGGTAACACCAAATAGCGCAGGCTGGCTTAATTTAATTTTTATTATTGCAGTATTTTTTTTTTTCAGCAAGAGCTGCTGTGCCAACATCTCCCCCCCTCCGCCAGATGCTTTCATTCCAACTATTCATCTGCAGTTAAAGGCAGTTGACCCCCAGATAACTTTTTACTTTTGGTCATTTCTCTCCCATACCATGTGTGTTGGCAGGCAGCATCAGGCTGTGCTTGTGAATTGTTAGCGTAGGACTCATTTAATCCCTGTAATGCTGAGAGGTTAAAAAGGAGTTTCTGCAGATTGTACAAAGGAATATCACAAGCTAAGAAACCCAATCATTGTCAGATTACATTTTAATTCTGGCTGACACCAAGATGTATTTTTAACCTTAATTTTAACTTGGCTAAAGAAAACTTTTAGATATTGTTTTTGTGCTGTATGTGCTGAACTGTCTGTTATATTTTGTTAATAGGAAATTATATTTTAGCCTACCTTAATTGCTCTGCCCATATCAGCTTCAGTAAAATATGGTTTTTATGTCTATATCCCAGGGTCCTTTAGATTTATAAAAGCTGCAATTCTCAGCACTCCTGACAGCCATAGTCTTTCTTTTGGTGGTGGGATTATAGTTCAGCTGAAGCTGCTTGGCAACAGGTTTGAGGTTATTTGTAAAAATGGGAATTTTAGAAATCCAATGTGATGATTTGGCTTAGAAATGATATTACTGTGTTATGTAAAAGAATTGTTTTTATTAAATTTGACAAATGTTTTAAAAGCAAAATTTAATTTTATGTGACACCCCCTCTTCACCATAAATATAAAGGCCATTTTTTAAAATCTCCATTTGGACTCATTTAAGATAATGTATGTATGTATGTATATTTTATTTATAAAGCGCCACAAATTTACGCAGCGCTGTACAATTTAATGACACAAATACAATACAGACAAGGGAAAAGTACAATAAACAATACAAGTGTAGTATCACAAGGATAGTTCACTTAAGTGCTAGGTTGTGGATGACACAAGAGGTTGGAGGTCCCTGCCCCGTAGAGCTTACAGTCT
>JAKJJM010005396.1:0-12590 GCA_021901965.1 Pipa carvalhoi
ATCAATCTGCTTCACATGAAACATCTAATGGGGGGAAACGCTTCTCACTAAGGTATAGTATTGCATATGTAAAGATGTAATCTGACTATAGTTCTCCTTTAACTCTAAAAACCAGCTGATGAGAGGGAATATTAGAGCAATCATGAAACCAATTAGTACAACTGGATTGGTGGATTTGCCTTTTAAAACTTATAAGACCAACTAACATAACTTGATAGGAGGACCCCCGCACTGAACTCTTACATGACCAGCTAAGATTACTTGATTGGAGGGCCCACCACTAATAACTTCTTTCACCAGGAAAACTCTTGGTGGGACCAGAAAAGTTAAACCACTTAGCTATAACTCCTGAGTTGAGGTAGTAGAGAGAGTGTTAACTCAGATGTTCCAACTCAGGAATAACCCTTATAATTTGTTTTCTAATGGGGTCAGTTGAATTATAAAGATGAAAAACATTACATTATTGTAACAATATTTTTCTTTTATGTCTGTTTGTCTTGTCAGTAGACACCAGCTGGTACTTGCAGCCTGAAGAACTATTTGACCTTTGAAAGCTTGTTGTCCTTTCAACCAAATATATCTTGGTCCGATAAAAGGTATATCAACTATCTCTAACACCTGAATATGAGATTGTTGAAAATCAGCAAAAAAAGTTTAAGTTGAGCATGTTTTAACTTTCTTCTGATCCAAATATTGTAGACCACAGTCATAGACCAACAGCTGCTCCTCACGCCTGAAACAAACTCCGACTTTACCCTGCAGACGTGATTTTCCCAATGAAACAAAGAAAAGGTCCCACAGACATAAGGATGGAGGATAAAACTATAATTACACAGGGACATCAGAACTGTAAATACTTGTCTTTATTAATGAAGTGGAGAGGCGGAAGATGTAGATGGATGCATGCAGGTTGGTTTTATGGACTTCATCTCATAACTAACAATTCCATAATATATTGAAGAAGAAAATACTTGCACGCCTGGGCACAGTAAGGATAGGTGCTTAACCATTTATATAACCCATCAACAAACAGTGTATGCAGACAAAATTTCAGGGGGACCTTCAAAGGGAGATTGAAGACCCCTCGAGATATTGTTTGCATACACTGTTGCTATCCTTTGATTTTAAGTTTGCCTTCCATACTATTACTTTTCATGCATTCCATAATATATCCAATTTAACCACTGCCATTAATGGTTTTCTTGAGAATATGTGGATCCCCCCCAGTAAGCTAAATGTGGCTAAAAGTGATCGTAGGTTAAAAGTATATGGTTTGCAAAAGCTCAAACAGTTGGTAATTCCGTCCACATAATACATCAGACAGGAAGCAGTGTCACTGGCAGGAAGGAAGTAGTGTCTTAGGCACCAGGAAACAAACTCTCCTCACACAAAAGCAAAATGCAAAGTTAACCATTTCAAAACTAAAACATGTTTTCAAATCTTTTTCGCAAAACTGGACATCTTTACATAACATATTACTTCTAGTTTTACGCAACTAATTCTGAGGGACCCTATCCCTTTAAGCAACTACTATGAACACAATTTAGCCTTATTTACCATCCAGACATTGAAGAAAGATTGAACCAAGTTGGGGTTACCTTTGTACTTGAACCAGTCTTATAAGCAGGGGTCATTATCCCTGCTTGCGACAAAATGAGAGAAAATATAGCAGGGGGACCCTTTACTTTTTGAACACCTGTTTAAATATAGCTTTTCCTTAAATGCATCATAGTGTAACATAGCAGGTGCTTTCTATTTCCAAATATAGAAAGAATTAACTAAGCACATTATCCTTAGAAAGGCACTAAGCAATATATCTATTGGCTAAACTGCCTTAACACATTGTAACTGATAAGGAACAGTCGTGTTTGGATTGCTTCAAATCAAGTCATGGTGGTTGATCAAGTGAAGTATGCTTGAGCTGTTTGTGTCTCGATTTTAGTCCAAACTAGGAGAACCAGAGCCAGGAACAAAAAGATTCTCTCCAATTTTGTGCGATAAAGCACCAAGGTGACCTGGTTGCATTTAAATGAAGAACTTTGATATTGAGGATTACAGGTGGTTGGTTGAAAAGTCATCGGTCATGGACCTGTTTCATAAAACAATAGCATTAAACGGTTTCTGTTGCATATCCTGTTGGATTTTGAATGTCACAGGGAATAATAGCTGATGTCTTAGAGAGAGTCTCCACTCTGGAGAGTCTGCATGTGCTTGAAATTGCAATAGGTAGCGTGGGTGTCCTGATATTGAGGCTACATGTTTACTCCTAACCTATTTGGGTTGTTCAGTGATGATGAACAATGCCTCCAGACAAAGGACACTTTGTGATGTTTTACCAGTTTGTCAGTAGATGGCGATACCACAAGTGAGTTAGGAAGATTTACTTTTATGACTCTATGTGCAGTTAAAAGAGTGTGAGTTGTAAGAGCCAAGCAAAGATGATTCTTTGGGCCTGTGAAATATACAACATACTTGGCGACAAGGATTTCCATCCCTTCACTAAACCCACCAGCACCATTCCCGGGTGAGCCAGTCTTTACGTTGGAAGATTGATCTACTTTAATTTGAAGGCACACTGAATTAGATTAGATAAAATTATAGTTTAGTAAAGTGCATCTTATAGCAATAGTGAATTATTTTAAAGGTTATAGTTTCAGTGACCTTGGGGAAAAGAAATTGGCAGATTGGAGCAGTGCTAATCAATATCAATGCCAAACCTCGACTGCCGTTTCAGAGTGGACTCCTAGAACAGGTCTTTATCTACCCATCTTTATTACAAGTACACCCCGACCTTCCAAAAATGACCTCCAAATACATTTGTTTCTTATTTAAAGTCTGAAAATGTACAATGCAAACCCCCCAACTCCGCAAAATGTAACCACTTGTTACCCACAAAATGAAATGCGATAGACCAGGTAGAAACAGACATAAAATAGTTTATTGTTATTTAGCATTACACTGGAGTTAAAATTGTAAAAATCAGATTTTGCACAACGGCAAGTAAAAACATTAAAATTAATACAAAAATAAATGGAAAGGTCATTTCGTACATTT
Organism: Pipa carvalhoi; assembly: GCA_021901965.1. Classification (NCBI taxonomy): domain Eukaryota; kingdom Metazoa; phylum Chordata; class Amphibia; order Anura; family Pipidae; genus Pipa; species Pipa carvalhoi. The sequence goes on from JAKJJM010005396.1 coordinate 3,055, forward strand.
TCCTAGGCTAAGTAGTAATAAATACAATAGTCTGCAAAATAAAACAAGCTTCATTCGCACAGTTCAGTTTTACTGAAGTTACAGTAGCGTCTGTGGAAAAAAAAATGTCAGATCAAAATACATTGCGAAAACGTCACTGGATCCCAGCGAAAATAAAGTGAATTTTGGCACACCGTTTAGTGAGACATTATTCATATTTCAAAAAAAATATGGCGAGGGAAATGAAAAACACAATTTCCCCACTAATATTTTGAGGTATGCCTTTGTGAATTTTCAAAAAAAACATAAAAACAACACATTTTCTAAATCACAGCTTCAGTGTATTTATTTTGTTCCTACGCTAGGTTATAAAACATCCCTTTTTTTTGGAGGGGAATACCGATCGGATATTCCAAACTTTGGATCTGTGCAAAATAAAACCGGGAACTAGCGTGTAGGAACAAGCAGGGAATGTTTCGCATCTCGTGGGAAACTTAACCTGGCGCTCAAATTTAAACAAAAATCAATTTAAATCAGCAGCTTTGAAACTAGAATTTTTTTTTCTCTTTACGGAGGCCAGGAGAAGTTCCACTGCAAACGTTCCCAAACTCTATGTTACATTGTTTTTCCCTCCCCCCCATAACTTCAGCAACTCAATTCACACTCACTCCGTGATAAAATAACACAAGCTGCCAATGATTAGGCCAGCTAAGCATATAAACTCCTTGAGGACTCTAGTAGCACCCTCTCTGTGCTCCAGTTACTCTCTCCACTTGTTCCTGGATAGAGGCAAGATAAGAACACAGTTTAATGGCACTTTTTCTATTCTGATTCAGTTTAACAATTCAGTCCCCAAAGAGTTTTCTCTATAAGATACACAGGGAATGTATCAATACAAACAATCGTCACTGAAGCCTTCACTAGTCTAAGATCCGATTGGCTGATATAGGCTACTAAACCCGTTGATACATTCCCCTTAATATCGTGTTCAATTCTTACCTAATATAAGTGGAGTAAACTTCAGATCCTTTCACCAGCGCTGAATCTCCCATAAATCGGGGACGGAGCAGTTACAAACAATGGCTACTCAATGCGGTAGCGTTCGCCACCCATCACTAGCGCCATCTGCAAGGCACTGCTATATCAAAATAGCACTGTCACAGTTTGATCATTTATTTCTAAAATCACAGCTACAAAATGAGGTAAAATTCTTTTTTTTTTTTCTTTAAATGTTCTGTATACAAATTTCTCGGTACCAGTCTGGTGAAAGGTTTACAGCACAGGTTACAGTACAAATTCAAGGTGCACAAGGAATACCTTATTAGTATCGACTTTGTACACCTAGCATGTGTAGAAAGATCACCTTATTTTCCTTATTAGTTACATGCGTGATATCTTCAGGCTCAGACTGTGAATCACCCATGTTTGGAAAGGCGCCTTTACATTAAAAGCTGAACGACTACAATCATTTAAAAGGATCTGCAGTGTAAAATACTCTTCGCGTGAAAAGTGATACTGCCATCCATGTGTAAATAGCACACAAGCTTATTACCATGTAGAAGTCTGCCTACACTATTAAACTACAAAATCACTGGATTTAAATATGGCTTATTAATAAAAAATATCTTCATTTAGAGACTAGCAGTGTCCTTACAATGACTTTGCGCGTACTACCGAATTCAAAAGTAGCAGTTTTCTTTAAAAAAAGACAGATTTTGTAACTGCAAAAATATTAAGCAAATTATCATCCACTCAGTGAATAAATATGCACTAAATTTAAGGCCCATTATATTATTGGATGCCTTTAAATGTTTGGATCGTACACAAGCCAATGTACATATTACTATCATGAAGACAAAGATCTTTGATTTCATGAAAAGGATAAAAAAAAAAAAATCTGAATTTATTAAAATATTCAGGGCTTCATATTGACCCCGTTTTTTTTAATTATACATCCCCTGCTAATCCCTAACTTCATTGAGGCACTATATAAACTGCTCTCATGCATAGATAATACACCTACCCTAAAAGACAGAAGAAGATACAAGATATTTTGTATAGAATTAAAAGCTTGTACAGGATTGTAAAGCCACATGCTTTGTTCTACTCTAATGATTTTCTCATCTATTTTCTGAATAACCAATGTGACTCCAGCGTTCAGTTTAAAATTAAAAAACAAAACAAAAAAAACAGAAAATATATTGTTGGAGAAATACTGGAAGGGCAGTATTTATGAAAGTCGGAAAGACCGGTAACGGTCTTTCCGACTTTCAAGCGGTCCCGATTTCCATATTATGGAAATCGGTATTTTTCGATTTCCATAATCTGGAAATCGGATATTTGTACCGAAATAATCCATAGCCATTTTAATCAATGTCTACGGATCGGTACAAATACCTGATTTCCATATTATGGAAATCGAGAAACACCGATTTCCATAATCTGGAAATTGGGACTGCCCATATTAAGCAATAAATACCGCCTGAAGGGTTCATTTTAGGGGGTATTTAAGAAACCGGTTCTTTGACTTATTTTCCTGTTTCTGTACGTTCTAATTATCATTTCAGCTGGAGGCCTTAGCACCATCCCTTAATGAAATAAATCTTTAACAAACATTAGCGTTAAAAGTTTTTCGTTTCCGAATAAGAATTGTCGAACCTTATGAAACTGGGTAACCGCTAACAAGGTCAATTTCTCTTTTTCTCCCATTACAAAGCAACATGTCGCTTAAGAAGAAACTGATCTCTAAATCAACCAAGATTTGAAAGATTAATGAAACATTTTAAAAAGAGTTATGTAATATAATATTCCTTTTACAGAACATTCCCTGATCATATAAAAATGTCGCTATCTTTTCCCCAAAACCCTAATACAGGTTCCTGCCCTCGGCTTCTTGCCCTTGTTGGGTTATATGCACGCGGGTGTTTGCGAGTCAAGCTGGCTGCAGTTGTCCTGCGCTGAAAAATTACGCAGATTTAGCGTAACGCACATGATGCAGCCATCAGTACTGTTAAACACCCATCTGCACGCCGCCTTAGCCTTGTATGATAATCCTCTAGAAAACAAGTAATCCATGTGGTCCACAGTACCCGATTATCCTTATGAGATAAGAGAAAGCTTCCCCAGGCATTCGCCTGTATTAGGCCTCATTTAACAAAATGAAAGAGCATTGACCATAGCGTGTTTATAACAGAGTTAGGGGGTCATTCCGTAAACTGTGAATGTGCCGTGCCAAATTCACAAGTAGTGGACTCCCATTATGAAAACCGCGACAATTTTTTTTAGTTGCGTTCGCGACTTTATAATGGGAGGATTCTACTTGTGAATTCGGCAAGGCAAATTCACAGTTTACGGAATGCCCCCCTTAATCTCTTACAAAACCTTATATTTAATAGTCCCAACCCCTAAACTAGCAGCTACCAAATTACATTACTGCCCCAGTTACACGCCAAAAGAAACAACACATTAAGGGAAAGTTTCCAAAGGTTTTTTTGTCGATTTATACGCCATCAAAAATAACTTTTCCCCCCGTAAAGAATGAAAAAGTAACTTTTCGACATGGCGATAAAAACCTTTTAAATTGGCGATACTCGCATAATAATAAAAACCAAAACACCGTTTCTACAGTGTTAACTGGTCATAAACACTATTACATTCTATTCTAAACATCCCCTTTTAGTATAATGGCCGTCGTATTTTTATTGAAATGTATTGGAACTGACTAACCACTTTCAGGAAGTCTACACGAAGGTTGCAGTTAGTGTTAATGTGTCTCAAACAACCTTTAGGGTTACAAAAGTCCTTTTCCTTTATCTACAACCTCTACTTTTCTAGGTTCATTATGGACAAAACCCAAATTATCAACAAGTCAGGAGTCATAAAGCCCTTCTAAATCTGCAATCCCTACCCTTGTTTTAAACATTTATACAAAAATGATATTTTTTAGCAGAGAGTGAAAGACACCCTTACAGAGCAGGAATCCGTTCCAAGCAAAATGGCTGCCTCTGAGGCTCCTGGGATATCACAAGTACACATAAAATACCCCTGGTAGGCCAAACGCTGTAAAAGCATTACTGAGAACGGAGTGGGCTAATTTCTGACTCATGGCTAATTGCACAGCTAGTAATTTGGCAGCGTAACCAAACACTATTTTACAATTCAAGTTAATGTTATAATTAGTTTTCTAGCTTACGGCACCAGGCAGACTACATAAGGTACAGACCAACCTGTTACATGAAGATAAGAAAGTGTATCTAGTCTGCAAAATGACCGTTAAAGTGTCTTTTAATAATCGCGCCCGACATGCCTCTTCAAGCTGGTCATTTTTTTCTCTGTAGTCAGTTCTGGGAATGGAAAGCAAGGTGAAGCGTTACGACAAAAACATCGGCGGACGTTTCACAACTTCTGACCAAAGATGTCATAATATTCCTGTTGCTCCAGGTCTTTGTTGTATTTCTCAATCTCTTTGTTTGCTTCGCTTAGATAGTCATATATGAACTGATCCATTACTGATTGGTGACAAATTAAGGAGAATAACAAAACAGATGTGATAGAACGAATTGCATTTATTTTGTGTATGACCGTGTCTGTGGGTGGAACGGTGAGGCCTATTAACAAACAATAACATTAATCAATTTATTTTCAAAGATAACAAGCGCGGAATTTGAATAACTGTCATGGCAATTCAAATGGCAATTTTTTTTTGTTTTACTGGACCTTTAAGCATGCTACTTGTTATAATAAAACGAACAATGAGGTTAAAGTGCTACAGAAATATATCTTTCATTATTTTCTATGCAGTGTGCCCATTGTTTCATTTGCATGGGTGTGCGAGTGTATATCGCGTGTGTGTGTTTGTGCGCACGCAACACAACCATCAGCCAGCAAGCTGGAGAGGTTTGTCCATAGCAGGGGTCCCCAAACTTTTTACACAGGAGGCCAGTTTACTGTCCCTCAGACCGCTGGAGGGCCGGACTATAAAAAATCCTATGCACATCGTAAGTGCGACGGGGGCCGGGTAAATGGCCTCAGGGGGCAGGATGTGGCCCGCGGTTTGGTGACCCCTGGTCCAGAGGATCACGAGCCACATGCCAGAGTGATGGAATGATGAACTATGGATCATGAAGGGACTGAGAAACGCTTTGCACTTCAGTATAAAGCACTTCAGAAGGAATAATGAGGGACTGTATGATATACTGAAGGGGATACTTGGATCGGAGTATAGTTTGCACACATTCACATTTTGACCATTGCAGTTCCCTTTAATTACTGTGTGTGGCAATATGAAAGCTGCAGTTGCCTACAAACAACATCTCCGGTTAAGAAAATCGAGCCATTCCAAAGTACGCAAAGGATACATGGATGATGATCCATTTTTTCTCCCAGAAAGCTTACAAACTGAGTTCCATTGTAGAAATATCCCTCGGGAAGAGGATCCAGATGACGCTTTGTCTATCGGGAAAACAGGTAAAAATTGTAAACTTTTGCAGTAAACTTAGGGGTACACAATGAATTTCCTTTTGATGTTAACTTACATGGATGCTTCGTATTTCCTGTACAGTTAAAGTTCTCCTTGTCCTTAATACTTTCCTCGGAGGTTTCTAAGAACAATATTATAAGTTAGATGAAAGCTAAATCAATATCGCTGGCAGCGGTTAAAGCAAATTTGGACTCCGCTGAAATTATTTTGCATTTATCTTCAGGCACAATTATTTCATTTATTAAATACACTTTTCCACCCAGAGATGATGCATTTCATGCCGTGAAGATTTAAAGTGATCCAGTCAGGCTATGGAAACACAAGGAAGTTTAAAGATCCTGCATGCTGTCATTTCAATTGACCCACTTTTGCCGGATTAAAATTGCACCAATTATTAGGTGTAATAATAAGGCCTGAAACTCCCGGCTCCAATCAACCTCTTACACTTTTTATATAGTAAAGCAAAGTTTTATATGAGAAAGCAAAATCAGCAAAGGCACACCACACCTAGATATCAACGAACTGCTCACTTACCAATCATTCTATGTGAATACATCTAATACAGCTGTCTCTGAAGAGACAGTGAAAGTAAAACACACCTAAACAGAAGGAATATCAAATAAAAATAATAAAAGGGACATATGTATCAGAACCAAAACGATGTATAATGTAGTGCGTATCGAAGTGAAGTCTTTAAAAGTCCCAGATCATTTTCTGGCTCACCTGCTTAGCGCACTGCCTCAGCCAATCCTTTAGTTCTTCCTCTTTAAGAGAGCAGCCAATGAAAACCAGCGCACACTGCTGATGTATACTGCTGTCTCGCTGGTCATTCCTGGGGTCAGAGGGTGGTGTTGGCCCTTCCTCCAATGGGGTAAGGCTCAAGGAATTGGCTAAAGTGTTATGGCACACCTCCATCATCTGCTCTGTATCTATAGCAGAAGAACACAAAAATATAACGTGTCAGTTTATTGATGACTTCAGTATAAATGTCAACATTTATTAATATTAAATTAAGAAAAAACAAGTTTATTTATAATACAAGCCAATGATAGGAGCGGTAGTTAAGTATGCAGAACTAGACTGGGCATAATGAATTTATTTCACAGCATCCCCCATTGCACTGTTAAGATTTCCAAATGTAAAATCAAGAGCTCCCCCTATGGACACCACTGTATGTTGCGAAATCACCGGACTCAATGGGACGTGCCTCATCTGCCATTGCCCTAAATTGTTGCTAATATATTGCCCTAATAACATTGTAATTGTACAGTACCAGTTCAACGGGTATAATCTGGGAACGTCCAGTCCTCAGTCCAAATTTCTAAATGTGTTCTAGAAAAACAAACAGTGCGAATAAACTAAAAAAAAAAAACTATTTACCTGAGAATTTGACTCTGCCCAAAATATGGTATATGTTTCCAAAGAAAGGGTATGATTTAATAGAGCCCTTGATCGCTGTTAGGAGAAAAATGACAAAACACGGAGGAGGTTTATTTCATTGGTCAGTTCCGACTCCTCCCCCAAATCCTTTGTTACATCACCCGCTCTTTTCTTGCCCTATAAAATGTCACACCCCTTAATCTCATTCCCGTTTGGCTTGATTTTATATACCGTATAAAGTCATTCATTCATATGTTTGGCTCAGTGCAATTTTAAAGAAAATGTTCAAGCTATCACGGTGCAAAGAGCAAACCTCCGCGTATTACAGCTGCAGGTGCTTACATGTAATTCATTTTGGAAAATTCAACAATAATCTTGACAAATGCTGTGTTGTCAGCCTGAAAAATGATACAGTGTAGCTTAAAGGAGAACAAATGCTCATTATGTGTAGGGATGATTCTTAATAGTGCCGGCTAATTATATTTGCCAATCACCTCCGATCTTCATTTCTGTTGTTCCAACGCCGTGACCCTCTTCACTTCCTGCTTCGGTTAGTGCTTCCCCCCTTCCCTCTTAAGATCACTCCTAGTGCTAACAAGCTTTAGTTCTCCTTTAAGGCCAACGTACCCTAAGCTTCTAGCTTGCCTTGCACACTTATCAATCTTGTAATACATTCCACATTTGGGATAATGAATCATATCCCCAGATGTGAGCCTTTGACTATATTAAAGATCTTCTATTTTACCTTTGCATCGAGTCATGAATCGAGCTTTTTCTAGTGGGCGGCTGAAGAGGACGCTGATCTGGTCCATTTTAGGAAGGGAAAACCCAGTGGAAAAGTTTCCTTCGTACCTATAAATGAAAGGAATGCAATTTACAGACTTTTCCTAAAGAGCTTACTTCATCTCCCGGAACACCAATTTCTATTCTTTAAACTGCACCTCTGTTTGCATTACTAAATATACTTTCCATTATTTCAAACACAATCTGTTCTGTTATTTTTTTTCTACCCATGATCTCTTGCCCTCAACGCCCGGAGTTCTGCAGATATTTAAATAATATAATGATGCAGATAGTTAACGTGTATACAAGCCAGAACCAGACGCACGTAAAAAAAATTACTTACTTTTCGATTATTGCATATATTAAACAACCAACAGGTCAATATATATTCTAAGCTATAAATAGTTTGACATATATAGGAATCTAATATGAGGAGCTCCATACCGTTTCTGTGTTTTTAAAAAAGAATTTTAACTTATTGATTTAATAAAAGATATACTAATCTTTACCCTGGCTTTAGATGTGCATTCTTAGTGGGAGCCTTTTCTCTATGTTATATTAAATGCTGTAGTCGGCCCATAAAACGCTAACCCCTATGTTACAGTGGTTACATTATTATTAACGTAGAGCGCTAGGCGCACTAATATACTTTAAATAACATAGCAATCTCTATAGCACATAAATTATAGCTGCTACTGCAATTGAGAATGAACGTAACCATCTTTCCACTTACAAACAAGGTATCTCCCAGAAAGGGCAGATACAGATTTACTCAGATAGGTGAGCTTTAACACATACATACAGTCATGTACTGAAAAAAGTGAGGGGACAGGAGAAACATGATACAACACAGCTGCTGGATAAGGCAGCTATCACCCAGTGCGCCTCTATGCACATTAATTTACGCCTTACCATCCAGGGTACATCATGTAGCGAGCTCTTAACATCTGTGGATTTGAAAAGCTGTTCTCAGACAGAATAAGCTCAATATCCTCGTTCCTTTAACAGTGACAAAAGAAGAGAGTAGAACATCATTAGCAAACTTAAAGGCAGGGATTGCCGACGGACCACTAAAACTGTTATTAAGATTGTTTAACTGGGCAGAACAGTAATAAGCAGTATATTTAAAGTGAGAACCCCACAAGGGATGAATCGCGCTATGCTCCTACATTTTTATGGATAATTTTCAAATATTTAATTAATTCTAGGAAAGCAATATGGCCACGCCTATGCTAATATATAAATGCAAGGATGGCAAGAGGAATGCTTGGTTTATTCAGTTAGTTATAGCGTCTTCTTAAAAGGGATAATATACCCTATATTGTAAAACTAGTGTTTGTCCTTACCTAGTTACAGTTCCCTTTTCTGCTAGAATGAATGCCGTTCCAGGGTTTGCAGTTCGAATCACTTTCTGAAGCAGCATAAAGTATGGAAGTCTCTGGTCACTGGTCAGACTAGTAAGAACCACATTGCTCACAATACCTGGGTAAATACAGGGATAAATGGAACAGACACATGAAATACATTGGATTTATTCAGTATCTAATACATGATTGACTAATTCATGGTCAGTTCCAATCTGGAATTAAAACAGTCCAGCAGGAGACGCTATATTGTTAATAGTGGGGGGTCAGAGTGTAGAGAATATTAATATTGAGGAGCTTTCCACCAATTCAGTGCTGACATTTGCAGTAAATAGTCCTACCATAAGCACCCTTGTTTATTAATAATTATTAGCGGAAAAAGAATAAAGATGAAATGAAACGGAAACTTACCTTGTGAACATTGGTCCAAGAACTTTGGAAATGAAAACCTAGAAATAAAAGGGATGTTAGAGTTGAGATTCGTGTTGCTTTGCACCTGTAAAGCTCCCCCATATTTTTTACATATCCCATTATGCAGCGCAGCAGGGGGC
>JAKJJM010005466.1:0-18961 GCA_021901965.1 Pipa carvalhoi
GCACCATGTTAGCCATAGATATAAGCAGAGACAAATGGAGTATGGGTGATACCTTTTATTGGTAACTGAATAGATGGTAAATACAAGCTTTCCACACTACTTAGGTCTCTTCTTCAGGCATGGTATGGCAGAAGAGACCTAAGTAGACTCGAAAGCTTGCATATTCAGTTAGCCAATAAAAGGTATCACCTATATTTGACTTGTCTTTGCTTTAATATGTGTTTCACGTTTTAGGGTCTTGGGGCCCCAATCCTAAATTTGTATTATATAAACCTTAAGAAAACAATGTGATTTGTTCAACACCAGTTGATCAATCTGAATAAGTTCTGAATGACTTATCCAAAAATCCATCCAAATAATTTCTGAATAAATTATCCAAAAATTAAATTATATTAAAATTAATTAGTGGATAAAAGTAACTAGTATAAATCGATAATTTTTTCAATTACTTGTAACAATGTCAACTTACGGCAAGCGGTTTCATCAGAGAAATCAAGGCAATCTGCAGTTCCATCACACCGAAATCTCTCTCCAACACAGTGCCCGCTGCTACACTGGAAATACCCTGGGTGGCATGTCCTCATCTCTGAATAGACAAGACATTACTATTTAGCATCTTCTTAAAACTCAAGTAACAGCTAAATATTGTATTATCCTTTCAGGGGTACATGCATTTTGACTTTTATATCATATGTCTCTCACAGTCTGAAGTGGATCCTCTTACCACCACAGGGCTGGCAAGGGTTCACCTGAGGCACGGAGTCTAAGGAGCTTCTGGTTGTCACCTTTAACCCCTGCAAGGAGGTTTGGCATTTGAGGTAAGGAGACTCTCAGGCTCACCCCCATTAATGGTAGTTGGCAGAAGTAAATACACGAACAGCAAGATTTGCAACAATATATAATTATATCAGGAACTAGGAGTGTGAATAGGGAACACTGGAGAAGGTATAGGGACTGATGCAGGATATAGGAACCAGGAACAAGAATGCGAACACAAGAGCCATGTATGCCTGAAAATGTAGGATTTTAAAACTCCCACCACACAAGCAAAGGAGGAGAATGCCAGCATGCGTTGTTGCGTAGCAATGACGCATGCCACTCAAATAGTGGATTGCCGGCTCTCCTGCAGAAAGAGCAGGGAGCCAGGGAAGAAAGAAGAGGCGGTACGGGAACTGACCGCAGGTACATAACATTGTCAGATACACATTTGAAAAACTGCCCCTAAAGGCTTCTAGAAATTGATTTCATATAAATGTATGGTGTTGTACACACAGTAAACATGTTATTATAAGTTTTACTATCCATGCATTTAGATGAACTTTATTAAGCACATCCTGTATGAGTTTAATCAGTTTGTTTGTTTTTCAAATGTAATGGGATTATCTATAATAACTGCAAAATGCTTCAAAAATGTAAGATGTTTGATAAACATATGCTAAATGCACATACACACATATGCACAAGTACTGTGTATTAAGATGTTTCCAAACACCCATGTGCACATACTCTAAGACAGGAGTCCCCAAATGCCAGGGCACAGACCACTACCAGTCCGCGGACCACTTGGCACTGGGCCACCTGATGGTGATGTGTGCACACAAAGCACGTCACCTTCATGTGGTTGTCAGCACGCATTGGCTCCGCCCACTCTCCCATCGGTCTGTCAAACCTTTTCTGGGTCTGGGAACCGGTCCCCAATCCAGAAAAGGTTGGGGACCACTGCCCTATAGACATTGAACCATGTATGCACAAGATGTATCAAAAACCTAGATTAAAAGCATTACTTATAATAATGGAATTTACCTTGGGGAAAATTGTGGTTTTTATAGTCTGCTGTATCCCAAATAAAATAAAACTGGTGCAAGATTTAACTTTATAGTTGCTCGATTACCTTGATACTGCATTACTTCAAATGGTCTCCCCAAAGCAACTTGAAAAGAATGTAAAGTAATTTTACAGAGCAGTAAACTAGATATATGTTCAGTTACATGTAGGCCCTCATTGGTTTAATTATAACGATAACATCTGAACAATGGATCAGTCTCTGCTGTTTTATAGAACATGTGATTAAAATCCCTTTGTTGAATTTATCAATTCTCTTGGCAGATTTATTGATAGATTTGTTGCTGCTTCTTCACCTCACTTTAAAGTCACTAGTTCAGTTTTTTGAAGATCATAAAACATGATTTGTTGACCATGGGGCAATCGTATAAAGAGGTCTAGCAACCTATAGCAACCAATCAGCAATTAGCATTCATTGGTATAGGTCATTTAAAATTATGAATGGCAGTCACTAATTGGTTGCTGTGGGTAACTAGACCTCTGTAAATGACTACCTCATTGATTAATTCTCCTTTTAGTGTCTATAGATTGTTTTTCAAGGATTTCTTTTGTTTGAACATTTGCTACCTTGTTTACTGCAAAGAAAATTTAGTTTTCACCTATTATCATGTGCAAGATAATAAATGCATCTGGCTGATGAGTAGAATTGACCCCTTTGTAGCATTCCATCATAATAAAAATGTACTGTCTGTGTGTTATAAAGATACAGGATAATACAATAAATCTTTACCACAATCTCTTTCATCTGAATTGTCCTCACAGTCGTTGTCATGATCACAGATCCAGCGGCTGGGAATGCACTGTTGATTGTCACAGCGGTATTCACTTTCTGTGCAGTCCCTTGGACCTGACAAGACATAATTACATGGAGTATGTATCAGTCTTTATTTTAATTCAAATAAACATTAGAGGGAACATTTTGGAAATAAAGATATGTTATCACTCAGAGCAAATAAATGGCTCAGTGTGCTACAGTGGGTGGCCATTGTAACCAAGTTAAACTGTGTCCTGACAGTAAGACCAGGGCATGAACTGAAAGGAGGTTGGATGTACCTTTAAATATATTTGTGTGTGTGACCAAATAAGAATAATACTACACTCAATATGACAAAGTCTGTGTGGTTATCACATCAGCTGGTTCTACTACAAAGAGGATATCATTATTGCTCTTTAAATGATCCAAGGCATCCATTGTCCTAATGACATCAGTTAAACGTCTTTAAAGTAATGCCTTATTAAAGGGATTTTCCAAGATTCTTGCAATATTTTTATATTGCTAATACAACATAATATACAGGATTTATTGCTATTTTACAGCAGTTCTATATTTTGAAAAAAATCGTAATACTAGGTAACACTGCATTGGACAATTTAGAGACTTCTCTGGTGACAGATCTAATTCTTTGTACCACTTCAAAATGTAGAGTGCCTGCTTCCTTTTCAGATTGGTAATTGCACAGAAATTTCTTTCGTATAATTAGTGAGACTAAAGATGAAAGTAATTTATGGCAATACTTACTGCAATTACGTTCATCAGATCCATCTTCACAGTCATTATCTCCATCACACTTCCAGCGCAGAGGAATACACCGATGATTGTCACATCTGAAATCTCCCCGAGGATCACATGTCCTTTGCTCTGTAATTTCCAACCAAGAGGTATTTACCAGGATAGTAGTAACCATAATAATTACATGCATGTTTTGTTAATTCTTGAATGGTCTAATGACAGTTGGCATAGCACCCTGTGGTGTAAATATTGTGCAGTTGATCTGTAAATAGAAATCACTCAGCTGGTTTTATGAAGTGTAATAAATGGACAGTGTTCTGTTATTGTACATGCTGACATAATAATGTCATTAATATCAGGAATTACAACCCAAATCCTCTGCCCTAATCACCCTACCTGATTAACAGCAGTAGAGAAAGCATAACTATACTAATTTAACCAATAAATACTGTCTGTGCAATTTGTATATCCTGCAGTTAATTCTTGTACAGTTCACAACATTACACTAACTGTGGTATAACTAACTAACTATATTTATGCACCACTATGGTCTGAATTCTTGGGCATTTAGGGTATTCATTGTCGAAATGACAATCGCTAAGTTGTACTGGTGGATATAAATGGATTTGACTTTGCCAAATGACAGTGGCAGATTAGAGGAATTTAAGAAAGGGTTCATGCTGTTATTTTGGAGACATTATACCCACAAGCCTTAAAAATGTAACAACCAAGTGCCAATATGAACAAGGAATTGTCTGCCATTGAGATTAATGTAAAAGCAATTATAATAATTTATGTGACTATTCTCCAATGACAATACCAGTGATAACATTTCACTCTTTGATAAATAAGCCCCAAAAAACATTAGTGATAAAACAATCATTGCTTAATAATAGCAAGCAAAACTTATAAAGAGAATTGTTGATATCATTACTACAAATAGGACATCTGATGCAGTAGAATATGGCACTTAAACTTACCACAGCCCTGTTCATCTGAGTTGTCTCTGCAGTCATCATATCCATTACATACAGCCCAGAGTGGGATACAGCGATAATTTGTCCTACAGTCAAAGTCTGTGTGGTTATCACATCGATAGGCAGGTCCCACTAGAAAGAGGATATTATTATTGCCCCACATACAGAAATAATGTAAATCATAACATAAGAGAGAAGAGACTTTTTTCTTTAGATAATCCAAAGCATCCATTATCCTAATGAAAATGCCTTTCCAGACAGAACATAAAGTATCCTTTTCCAAAGAGAGTAGACTAGAAATGGTAGAGAAAGTGGAGAGGCCCATGAGTACCAGGAAAGACTTTTCCCAATGTAAAATCAAAAACTATATTAACATAGGGTACATTGCTAAAAGCCAGCAAAGTCGCAATCTAGGAATCTCTAGGAATCCCATGGAATATGTACTTTTATGGCTCTACTACCAATATGAATCTTATATATATTACATATCTTGGTGTGTTTTCTTACTGCATTCCTGCAAGGGCTCGTCTGAGTGATCTCCACAATCGTCATCCACGTCACATTTCCAGCTCTGTGGAATGCAGCGTCCATTGTTACATTTAAATTGCCCAGGATTACAGGTCCGGGTGGCACAGTGTGTACTGTCTTCATCTGAGTTGTCCCCACAGTCATCTTCTGAATCACACTGCCATGCCTCAGGAATACAGCGCCTGTTTGCGCACTGCCACTGGTGGGTCTCGCATTGGTGGTTGGCTGCAAGTGAGACATCATTTAAACATTAATCTCATTAATTAAAGTACTGTAGCACATTACTAGTCCATCTGTATCAGTTATGCAGCTTTATCTACATGGCCCCCAGTACAAAGTTTGGACCTTGGCTTCTCTTTAGTTACTCCTTTTCTTTGTCCAGTCCTTCTATTCAGAGTTGAGAATTTTGATCGATTTCTCATCTTGATAAATATGCCCCTTGATGTGGTGTCCACGATGCTGGACACTTAACTTTATCATCAGGATACTGGGCACTATGGTTCAGACTTTAGTTATTTTAAATTGCAAAGCAATTTGGCTAAACATTTTAGACAACCAAATTGGGAAAGCACTAACCAACAAATTTAAATGCATTTCAAAATATATCATTCACCTCTAAAACTAGGAACCTCAAAATAAAAGAGGTGACATAGCAGGGAAATATTTCACAGTACATAGTAAAAAAAAAAAAAAAAAGCATCAAGCATTATATTAAATAAATAATAATATAATTTTAAAGATCTAGAAACATACCACAAAGTATTGTATCTTCATCTGACCCATCTGGGCAGTCAGGATGAGTGTTACATAAGAAATGAGAACTTGTGCAGTTTCCATCATTGCATTGAAATTGTCCAACGCGACAATATCGATGTGGGCAAGTGGCTGGTTCATCTGAGCCATCTCTGCAGTCCCTCTGTCCATCACATTTCCACCAGATAGGGATACATCTGTATAGGATAACAAAGCAGGCTTATGTCATTTAGAAATAATAAGCAGGGTAACAGAAACAGGTTAATAATCAATGGCGTAATTAGAAGCAAATGGGTTTTGATGCAAAATGTATTTCTTTCAAAAAATATTCAAGCCTTCAAATATCACAGTTTCCTTATTCCTACTTTTTCTATTTAGTGATGTTCTTTAGTACGGTATGGTAGCTCAGTGTTTAGAACTGCTGCATCAGGAGGTTATTGGCTAAATGTCTGAATTGTTGCGTAAAGGTGTCAATTCGCCAGCTAAAGAGAGCCGCAATAGACTGCCACTGTCACAGTTGTGACTTCATTATCTGAATAGTGTCTATGTCACGACTTTGCTATGGGAATATTGTTATTTAAAATTGTTGCGGATTTGCTATGGGAATCCGCTGGTTGAGAATTCGACAAGCAAATTCACACTTTAACCAATAACCCCCTAGGACAGCGGTTCTCAACCTTTAGTTGAGCGCGACCCCCGCGATGACATCATCGTGGGGGTGTGCCGCGTCGCGTGATGACATTGTGGCCAAACGTCATCGCGCTGGCAAGCTCAGCAGCGGTTCGCGACCCGTGAGATGGTCGTTCGACCCTCAAAAGAGTCGCGACCCACAAGTTGAGAACCGCTGCCCTAGGAGTTTAGAATTGCTGCCTTGTAGGGCTAGGCCCAGGGTCCAACTGCAACCTAGACACTGGGTACTTCAGTTTCCTCCAACATTTCAAAAAACATACTAGGTTAACTGTAACCTGATTTGACTGGCCCTACTCTAGATGTGAGATAGCATTGGTTGTGCCCATTGGGGGCCCTTTTCATCAATAAAATTAATCTTAAAATCTGTAATATTGGGGTTGTATCTCATCTGTCAATAACTACCAAGAGGCAGTTGAACATAAGAAGGAAAGCACAACACATGCAGTACAACCTACAGCCAGATGATGGTGATATACAGGCGTTCTATTTGCTTTACTCAAATGGACACTCTTTAATGTAAGTAAATTACATTATATGATACAGAGGTCGATGGCTGTTAGAGAAAACCTGGGATACAATGAAAATTCTGGATTCTAAAATAAAAATACCACATTTTGTAGGAATTGCAGAACAGGACTTGCAAATGGGCTATCGAATCTATAGACCTTATGTGGCAATTTAAATGTATTCATTATTATAATGTTGTGTGTGGGTTAATTTGTTGATTTACATATCACTTAACAGAGATTAACCACCCACTTCAGTCCCTTACCCATGGAACTTACAATCTAATATCACTAGACAATCACAAACAGACAGACTAGTTTCAGTTTAGCAAGACTCCAATTACCTTATCCAGTATGTTTTTGAACTGTGGAAGGAAAATCCCAGCGAGGCAGCAATAAAGTCACTCAATATCAACTCTCACATTGGCGCATGCAAACAGTCTACTGATGTGTACTGCACCTTTCTTAAACAGCACACTGATTCCACTTCTTTCCATGCCAGAATTCAGTTGTATAATAAATACTACCATCTTGTCATGATACACCTGCTCCTACTTCCATAAACCATACAAATAATTAGTTTCTGGGGGTATCAGCAGGAGATAAGACTTTATGTGGCCTTTCATTAATGATTTAATCCATATGAAGGTTTCTGGGTAGAGAAGCAGGATCTCTGTACTTTACAAGGAGTTAAATCACAGCGATTCTGTGAATGTTCATCCAACCCCAGGTTAAGATAAACACAATTCTCACTGTCAGTGTATTTACAAAAGAATACTGAAGGGTGCTGTGAGAGAAATAAATATACTTCTCACTGTCTGCAAATGAAGGTTGTGAGCATGCTGCGAGAGAAATGGCTCAGTAAAATAAACACAAGCCTCACAGTTTGACTTAAAAAAACTAGGGCATGGTAGGAAATAAATTTCAGTTATTTGAACATACCTCTCACTGTCTGCACATAAAAACTGTGTGCTAGAGCATGCTGGGAGGCATCGTACTGTACTTCCAAGCTGCACTGACAAGAAATTGTCTGGACATTCACAGGTGGAACCCTGTCCTCCTTCTTTTATGAGACACAGGTGGGTACATCCACCATTGTTGCCGCCACAGGGATTGTTTACTAAAATGGTTTGGAACAAAACATAAGAAGCATTGAAGAGTGAATTAATTGTATACCTTAAAAACATCACCAAACCCCTTGTCTATTTGGAGTGAAGAGTGAATTTCAATAAGGATCCTGGACTCTGCCATCACCACCCCTAGCAGGTAGTCATCTCCTGTTAAGGGGAGACTTGTTGCCTCCTTGTGACCTACACTTTACAGATTACAGATTAGCAAACTGGTTATGAGCCCTTACAACATAAAGTGAACTAAGGACACATCACAAGAGGGCAGTTGTAAGTAGCCTATATTTTGTATAGTATCAAACTTTCAACGCTACAAAAACAGTCTCTCACATAGCAAAACAAACTGTCATTTAGAAAGTAAGTCTACGGAGCAGTTTTTTGTAATTTTTCTCATACCTGGAATTTTTTTATATAAATTATTTGTAATATTACATATATACAGTGGCACTGATATAAAGAAGGTTCCGTATAGTTTGCAGTTTACTGTTCTTTAGCATACAGATACAATAACACAAGAGGAGAGTTCTACTGAGGTGTCAAATCTACAAAAAATTATTTTTGCTGCATTTTTCTCATAATTACATTGAAAGGTATTGTTTTCATAAACTCTTGATGCCAGTAAAAGTGAATGGAAATATTTTCCTCACCATTTCCCCATTATCCTCTTGATTTAAATGTTACTGAAATGAATACTGTAACACACCATGATCGCCATTCACTAAATATTCCTCTGCAATAATAAAATGCATAAATGTTTGCGAGTACCCATAATGCTCGGGGTTACTTACAAATAGGCTGTCGGTATGGATGGTACACATGAATATCAAAAGGCCTATGAGTGGTGTTGACTAGCATGGTCCTCCCAGATCCATCGTATTTGTTTCCCTTTTCCACAGTTCTTGTATTCCAGTCAGTCCAGTAGATAGTATCTTCAAACACAGTGATTGCAAAAGGGTGAGGTAGATTACCATCGTATACAGAGTGCCGGTGCCTTCCATCCAAGTCGGAATATCTGAAGGAACACAGATAACACTGAGACAAATGGTAAATTCTACAGCTCTTTGTTTTCTCTCTAAAAACCAATAAAATATCAGATTAAATTGATGAAAGCCTGTATTATCTTACTCTGTAAATCCATGTCCGTATTAGGCAGTACTAGTTCGGGGTTTTGTATTTTTGTGGGTTTTATAAACAACTCTCTTTAATTTAATTGACAGATAATTACCTCAATAAAGGGAAATGCTGGCAATAAAGGATTTATACACATGGACTGGAACTGATGTCTCTGAGTACTCTTGCACTAAACTGATAACTACAATAATTTTGTGATACTGAAATGTCCATTTTGTGGAGCATTGCAAAACCAATGCAAAAATGTCAAAGGCACTATGCTTGACTATGAACAGTTGCCCCTGTCTGATAAATATAGTTTTGTGACTGTTAAGATGGTTAGCAAAAGACTAAGGGCCAGATTCCGAATGCTCCGAACTTCTGCGGAAATGCCTTTGTGAAGACATTTCCGCGAAGTGCATGAGGCGCCCCGCTCAAATAGTCGCGGTCACGCTTCATGCCTTTCTGGCCCTGAACTATTGCTTTAGTGCACAGGGTGCTTTATGGGACTCATTGACTAAAGGATGAATTCTTTTGTTGAATTCACTTTGCTACAATTCAAGTTGCATCGCCAGAATAGACGCAAATTTACTTCTCACTATTGACTAAGCAGTGAATACACTTGTCAAACAGGCAAACAGTGGTAATTACTGTCACATGCGTAGTGTGGCGTAGTCAGTCAGATAGAAGTAGGATGAGAAGTCATGTAGAGCGAGGCAAATTTGACAAGTGAAGGGCAGTGATGTCAGTCTCACCATATCCCACTAACTACATTCTGTGAATATTCTCTTTATCTCTATGTCACATTGTCCCTAGATCATGTTGTCATTTAGTCGCAGTCATCATTATCATTTTTGAGTGAATAGTCCCCTTACGCAACACTGGAGCCCTGACATCAACCCCCAATTCACCAGTATGAAGTGGCAAAGTCAAACAGGTGAATTCGGAGCAATACACTTAGTCACATTTGCACCTTCACACCACTCCGCATCTTAGTCAATAGTAGAAATATGTTTGCACACACACGCAAAATGATGCAAAGTGCTCCATAAGATCGTGATTATCATAGTTGCCTGAATAGGTCGCGTATTTACCACTTCGCAGAGTTTAGTCAATAAGCGAACATGGGGAAGTGGCCAATAGATGTGAATTCATAGCTCTACGTGACTATTCGTACTTTAGTCAGTGAGGCCCTATATGTGAACACCTGGAACAACAGCTGCAAAGAGAACATATCTGTAGTAGGTATAAGCATGTTTCCCAGCTACAAGTTCACATTAGAAAGTTATGAATGGTATTGACTCACTGAGCAGATAAATGTGGTTGACCGTGTACTTGTATTTCTGGGGATGACCCACCTGTCCTAGTCTATGTCGAGACCAACAACACAAAAATGAAGGGTGGAGGATGGGGGAACAGAGGAATATGAGAATATAACAGTGGATAAGGAGATGCATGTATAACAAGCATACACATTAATGTAATTCAGAATACTCTTTGAACAAGCACAGACAGCTAAGTGACAATTTAGTGTATGTATTTGTTCACAAGTGCTAGAAGTGTGGCAGGCAACACAGATGAGTTTAAAGCTTTGATGCTTCAGAAACATTATAATTTAGTTGTTATAGTTCAAACATGGTACAGTGGTTTACACAATTTATGGCTAAGTCAGCAAGCGCACTAGCAGTTTTACCTCAGAATTCTGCTACTGAGCATGCTGAATTCGACAAAATCCAACAGGAACAGGAAGTAAAGAGGATTGCATCACTTTGAAAAGCAGAAAAAATCAGCTACTTGTAGAGATCAGGAGGCAGAGCTGGAGCCTAGAATCCCTATCAGTAAATATTTCCCCCCTCCCCGCTTAAAAATCACCCCTAGGGGAAACCAGATACAGTTCTCCTTTAAAGGGTTAATAGGTGATAGAAAAAAATTATTCTACAAGTTATTTTACTTTGAATTCAGCCAAAAATTTTGGCTAATTCCAAATATTATGGATGTTCACATTGGATGAACTGCTTTAGAACATTGACTTAATAATTGTGCAATAATTTAGTTGAATTTTATTTGTAGATTGTAAAAACAAACAGATATAGTACATTTTTACATTTTTTGTTTATAACTACATTAACCATGCTCATTTTTTTCTTTAATAGTTTTTAGGCCTTGATTTTAATGGCTCCTGCATAAGAAACTAAAAAATAACACGTTATTCAATTTATTCCTAGTAACTAGTAGTTTTCATAATTTCCCCTCTGCTTCCCCTTTAACTGTTAAAGTTCAACAGGTGCTGTCCAGTAGATATGCATTCCTGAGATAAAATCCCTATCTCTATGAAACATGAAGGAAGAATAAAGTATCACATGCAGAACTTGGTGCTAATACTAGTTGTTTTCTATAAAACTGAGAGTTGGATGGCATCCAAAGCACAGCACTGTGTTGATAAAGGAACAATGCACTGCTTCAGCAAGTCTATGAATTAACCCACTTAATCAACTGGACATGGAGATGTCATTGAGTAGTGATGGATGGATGGATGAGATTATGTCCATATTAGTAAATGCATTAAAAGTGTAAAATAGCAAAATAAGTTGGCACTGTATGTTTTTCCTTTATTTGTGTATTCGAGTTATAATGAGCTTGTTAAAATTTCATCCTATAATTACCTCGTCAAGAAAGCAATTAATAATACTCTCCAATAAAATCAAATCTATAATTTCCCCTGAAAATGATCCGCTAAATGTATATTTAGGTCCTTATTTACTATTTGTGCCACACCAGAGCCCTGCTATCAACCCCCCAATTCGCCACTATGATATGGCGATGTCAAACAGGTGAATTTGGAGCACTATGCCTTGTCAAATTTATGACTGAGACAGACTCTACCACTTGATCAATAGACAATGTAAATGTGCATGCGCACGCAAAGTGATGTGAAGTGCTCTGTAAGATTGCGACCATTGTAGTTGCCTGAATTAGATGCGTATTTGCCACATTGCAAAGTCTGATAACTAAGTGAACATGGGGAAGTGCCAATTTAGGGGGTCATTCTGGAAACTCCGAATTTTCCATCCCGAATTCACTGATAGGGAACTCCCATTATAAAATTGTGACCGCGACTAAAAAATTTTCGCGGTCGCGATTTTATAATAGGAGAATTGTCGCAGTCGCGACTTTATAATGGGAGTTCGCTATCAGTGAATTCAGGACGGAAAATTCGGAGTTTCCGGAATGACCCCCCCCCCAAATGTGAATTCAGAGCTCTACGTGACAATTCAGCCTTTGGTCAATAAAGCCCTGAGTCTTGTAGTCAGCCTGAGATACTATTATTATAATTATTTCCACCATTTTTCAACTAAATGGTACATTAAATTATATGTTTGAATGGTACATTCTGATTGACTTGACTTTAAGGTCCAAATATCTGGCCAAAATTACAAAATTGATCATATTCAAAGTACTGACCAGCCCAGTTCTTCTGCTCTGCTCAGCCTACACTACTCACCAATTCTAACAATACCATATCACAAACACACCTTGCCATTTTTTCTAGAGCTGTAGTTTTAGTCTGGAATTCCCTTTCAATAGGTTTTAAGCTCCCCTATATTAGTTCACCCTTCCTTTTCATAGCTGTAAGTTACCGCTTCCTATAATGTGAAAGTGTTTTATAAACCTCATCTGAGAAAATAATTTCAATGACCTTATCTCTCAAAATATCATATTCTCAGCCCCAACCTGGATATGTTCTATACCAAATTTCTATTGTAAAATACCAGAAGCTTTTAAAATCATGCACATTAATTGGCTGTTAATGTTATAGTTCTTTGTCAATTGTTTAAATACCCTAAATAGATTATTTCGATATATTTAGGGTATTGCCATTTAAATTTTGTATTAACAACAGTTACCGAGTAGCTTTATTCTTCTCTATGTACGTACTCAATGTAGTTTAGATGGGCATCTGCCCAATACAGCATGTCGTTGGTATAGTCTATGGTGAGTCCATTAGGCCACTCAATCTTAGTGGAGATGATAACAGTCTTGTTCTTGCCATCCATGCCAGCTCTAGCAATGAAGGGTTTGTCAGCCCAGTCTGTCCAGTAAACATGCCTAGTTGAAAAAAAACAAACAAATAAAAGCAATAAACATGCAGATTGATTAGCATATAATGGTATATATTCAAAACTAATCTATGGCTGATGGTACATAGGTCAATGTGTCAATATATATTTACGTTATCACAACACTGTGCCAGCATATAGTCTTGGTGTGAGAGGGCTAGGTACCTGAGTACCGTAGCAAGGTGATCTAGAGAGGCAATGGAGGTAAATATGGTCATGCTAAGGTGATGTTTACACAATGTAGAGGCATGTTTTTGTTTTATTTAACTATACCCTTAGTGATGTGCAATCTTAAAGGAAAGCTGTTATGTATCCAACCAAATGTAAGCAGAAAGATGAGTTGTCAATACATGTCATTATGCCAATCATTATACTGTGCTAAAAGCAGAAAAATGGAAAATAAAAATTTGTAATGTTTCATGTATTTATTTGTGTATGAGTTGCACTACTGCTTTCTCTATGAGAGTAAACTGAAATATCCATAATGGAAACTAGTGAAACAATGTCTTCAATGGCAAAATTAACAGAAAACTATATCTTTGCCACTGGATTGAATTTGTTCAACTTAAAAGTATACTGATCTTGAAACTTTGTGTGCAAACAATAATGCAATGACACGGGACCAGTTAATTGTGTTTAGAAACTATTTGGCCATTTATTACAGAAGGTACAGTACAGCTCCCAGCATCCTCTGCACTTTAATCTACAAAAGGGCTACTGGGGGCTGAAGTTTCAGAACAGCTGAAATTCCACAATTAACCTAACCATGTGAGAAGACATGCAACATACCATAATAATTTCTCCAGGACCCATGGTAAATATACAGCCATTTAATACTGTGCAGTAATAAATTAGTGGCTCTTTGTGGCTGCCTTTATAGTAAAATAAAATTCTTGGCACAGAGCTGTGTTGGTAAGAGAAATAATTTACTTTACAGCACAAGAATGTATGAAAATATATTGTTCTTTATTAAACTTCATAGCAATCACTAGTAATACTATGCGAGTCATGGAAGAGATGTTAAAAACACTGGCAGCTATTTAAGAAGCAATGGTTATTTTGAGAATAGTTCAGCTCTGTTAAGATGCTACATTTTAAGCAGGTATCAATAATGACAAATTCCGGATACAGTAATCTACTGCATAATATGAATGTTGTTCTTTTCCTACTAAGGGCGAAATTTATTAAGCCCGAAAAATCTCGATTGGAGTCTGTTCGGGTTTAATTTGCCAAGTCCTGATTTCCAGATTATGGAAATCTGTGTTTTTCGATTTCCATAATCTGGAAATCGGGTATTTGCACAGAAACGTAGCCATAACTTGTTACGGCTACGGAATTTTTCAGCACAAATACCCGATTTCCAGATTATAGAAATCGAAAAACACCTATTTCATAATCTGGAAAACGAGATTCCCACTGGAGGATAACCTCCCGCTAGAAAGTCGGAAAGACCGGTACCGGTCTTTCCGACTTTATTAAATTCCTCCCTAAATGTTAATGGACAATTATATTTTTTTGAAATATCATACCCTGCTTTTGGATGAACCACAATTGCTCTGGGATACTGAAAGCAGAAGGTGTTGTTGGAGTCTACACATCGATCCACCAACTTCTTGCGAAACCTCCCGTCAAGATTCGCAACACTAAGGCAAAGCTTATATGAATCCAACCAGTAGATTTTTCTAAATGTAAGTAGAAAGATGAGAGATCAACACATATGGCATTATGCCAATCATTATACAGTGCTCAAAGCAGAAAGATAGATTTGGAGACCAGGAGGGAAATTGAATTGGCAGCTGGCCTGGTTGGGAGTTGGTGGGGGTTGTTTGGAGGTAATGTTGATGACTGCACACTCTAAGATATAACACAATTACAATGTCATAATGGAATCTCTCTCCCTGAATCAATCCTATTACTCCTGTTAGCTTATGCCTTTGGACTGTCTGATTATATGTGCTAGTTGCACCTGAATGAAACTGGTACGGGGCCCAATTTAAACTAAACCCCCCCAACCACTGTAATTTTGCAGAAAACTACCCTCTTTCAGCAGCAGGGGTGTAGCACTGGGCCTTTCTTCCTATGGACCCCATACCAACTGTCTCCCCTCTCTACATGTTATGTATAACTCGTTGAATCTACAATAAACACACTGGCTCATATAGCTGAACATTTCCTATCAGGACTAGAAATTTTAGGTATTGTGAAACCCCATAAATACTTAGTCAATGTGCTCAAGCCAATTTGTTCTATAGTGGAAACTAAAGCTTTATTGATGTCTGACCTTGACAAAAATGTAAGTTATTACTTGGACATGGAAAATGTAGAATCATATAGCTGATTTGCTTTCATATCACTAGAGATACATTCATTAGGTTGAAGAGGAAATAACAAATAAAAGAATTGTAATGGTAAACATCAGTACTATAGGCAAATTATAAAAATACATAAATAAATAAATACTGATAACATATTTGTGATTAAAGATGCAGAAGATTAAGTACAAGAATTTATGATAGTCTTTCATCACTACATGTCTACATTACATTGGAAAATTATTATAAGCAACTTTGTACCTGCCAACCCAATCAACAGCCAAGCCTTGCCCAGCAGGAACATCGTTATTGATGATAGTCTCCTTATTTGTTCCATTTAAGAACATTCTCTCAATAACTCTTCTTCCATAATCAATCCAATATAGTCTGCTTTCCACCCGATCAAAGTCCAAAGCAACGACATTGCTCAGACCTTGCAAAATCAAGGAGTAAGACTGTCCATCCACGGTGAGGTTTCTAAGATAGTAACGGTTGCTGAATATAAGGTAAGGATTAATATTACTGTTTTGACGACATCTTTTGCCATCAGGCTCTCGGATGTATCCTGAAGCACACTTGCAAATGTAGGAACCAGCGGTGTTCTCACATATTTGACTGCACACTGATGGCGTTTCAGCGCACTCATTAATGTCATCACAGGTCCGTTTATCTGACATAAGCCTGTATCCTGGTCTGCATGAACAGAAGAAACTAGTCTGTGTATCCGTACAGTTGTGATCACAACCACTGATAGAAGGGTCACTGCATTCATTTATGCCTATTCAAAACATAAAGCAAAAAGGTATTGATACAAAATGTTAATAATAACACAATTTCATTAATCTGCAGGTGGTGTGTCTAAATGGACCATTACTGTATAGCGCTGATATATTCTGCAGCGTTTACAGGGAATAACCAATCACTTCATTCTCTGCTCTTTTTACAGTCTTGTTTCAATACACAATCACACCCAGTCTAGAGGCAATATAGTCAGTATCCAATTGACCTAGTGCATTTTTGGATTGGGGCAGGAAACTGGAATATCTAGAGAAAAACCCATGCAAATATGCGGAGAAATCTATGCAGATGATATCCAGGATTAAATCTAACCCAAAACTACAGTTCTGTAAGACATAAGTGCTAACCACTGAGCTACCACACTAACAAAGCAAGAATTTCTGAATTGTATTAGTATTTGCTTGTCAGATGCCCCAAGAGATCAAAGCAATGAGATTGTTTCTGGGAAAAATGTAATTTGTAGCTTTTAAAATGGCCACTGAATTAAAACACTAGTACAATGCAGGCCTCTGATCCAAAGACAGTTCGCTTTAAATATTAAATACAAGTCTTGGTTAAACCTACAAGGTGTGCTGAGCTCAAGATCTCTGTTGAATTCTTGGACTTGAGAAGGTCCATAAAGAACCACCATTGGAAACCCATTCTGTTTTTTATAAATATATATGAATATATGAATAAGTATAATGTTTATCGGGTCCCATGAAAACCAAACCAACCTTATTTTGTATCCCATATACTCCCTTATTGGCAACCTTGACCCAATGACTTTCATTGTCAAGCAGATAAATCAAACATTAATTGCAAGGGATGTGGATAGATAAAGTGAATAACTGGTGACACATGGGGTCTTGAGGTACATGGGGCAGTGGGGTAAGGGGATGGCTAAATCTTGAATATTAAAAGAGGTTCTTAGGTCCTTCAATTCTTGATACATGAATGAAATATTTAACGTACCACACCCTTTCTCATCACTATTATCAACACAGTCAGCTTCTCTGTTGCAGACTTTGGTTGATTCGATACAGGTTCCGCTGTCACATTTAAAGTAATGGGGAGTACAAGTTGCCTCTGGGGTGCTGCAGAGATGTTCAATTTCATCAGAATCATCACCACAGTCATTGTCCCCATCACAGACATATGCTTTGGAAATACAGCGACCATTCTGACAGGTGAACTGCTGCTGCTGACAGGGCTGGTAAACGCAACCTCTTTCATCACTGCTATCTCCACAATCATTGCGTCTGTCACACCTGGAAGATAAGATAATTCAATGAGAAGATAAGGAAAAAAGTTGCTCTTTCATCTTCTAAATTGCATTTTCTAAAACCAGCAAGTGCACTTTGGCCCTGTTTTACATATGACTCTTACATTACCAGTGAGTTATTTTATTGCAACTTTACATGCTTTACTGAAGATCTTTCATAGATAGAACTAGCTACTCATGAGAAATACATTAGGAAATATTGATAATGGACACTATTATCAAAATAAAAAGTGATCGTCAGTGCCTAAAACCAATATGTTTATTAAAGTAGATTAAAACTGAAAAGTTATGTACATTTTGAAACAGATGTAGTGAGTCTTAGTGCTGGTATAGGAGATACTTGAATTAACAAATTCACCTCCAAGTTTCTCTGATATTATGTCCCATTTTTATTTGTAAATAAGAGATCTGTCAGCATTGTGTTACCAGTTGGTATGCACAAGATTCAAAGCATTTGTAATCAAAATATGCACATAAAAATATCTTCTAAGCATGATATCAGATATTGTGGGCACTCATGGCTAACCTGACCAGTGTAGAACTCAGTTAGTTAACTCACCTAAAGGTACTTCGAATACAAAGGCCATTGGCACAAGTGAACTCGTGGTCTGAACAGGATCTTCTTGTGCAGTTCTGATGTTCATCGTATGCATCTGAGCAATCAGAATCACCATCACAGACCCAAGATTGAGGGATACACCTCCTCTCTGGAGGCCTGTTGTTAATGCAGGTAAACTCTGTTGGTGCACAGCTGCGATTGGCTGGAAAAACACCATTAAAGATATTATGACCAAGGGGCAAATTAATTATAATAAGCAACTTTCTCTAAATCATGGTTCCATGATTAAGCGCACTTAGTGCGAAACTCGTTGGATGTCTGGCATGCCTGTATATTCTTTTATGGCTGTTTGCTTTTAACCGTCTAATAAACTTGATTTATTACATTCCTTGGAGTGCCGGAGGATTCTCTTTTTATGATTCTTTGCACTACTGGACGACAGGAACATCTCTTCCTTTCCTCCCAGTCGCACATGGGGACCGGTGTGAGTATTTATTTACCCTTCTATTGAGCCTTGCTACTATATTTTTTTTTAAAGCTTATTTCTCATATTTATCTTGGTGTTTCATATATATATATATTATATATACAGTATATACACAGCATATATATATATATTGTGGCAGTTGCAGCTCCCGCAGAGGGGTGCTACTCGAAGGAAGGTACGTGTCCCTGACCTTTCGGTACTATGCCTTTAAGACAGGGCAGTTCCTTAGTTAGGAATCAGCTGTGCTCTGAACAGCGCCCTTTAAAAGTTAGGTGGAAGTAGGACTGTTTGGGATTTTGTTTGACAGAGTTAGTGTATGCTCTGTGTGTGTGAAGCCAGTGACGGTTTCAAAAGTCCCTGTGTGTTTCGACGCAAGTGTA
>JAKJJM010005482.1:0-22873 GCA_021901965.1 Pipa carvalhoi
TCTATATATATATATATATATATATATATATATATATATATATATATATATATATATATATATAATATGTTAACTTAATTTGCAATATCTCAATACATTAATGCTTCCAAATATCTTTCTATTAAATATGTCAAATAAATAACGCCAATAAAGGGGATTCCCATCTTTACATAAGCGACATCAAGTAGATCCACAACTAAAAATAATCACAACTACAGCTCAGCATTCCTCAGTCAGCTCATACTACTAAAGAACAATGAGCCTGTTTTAGTGTTTTTTTTCAGTTTGGCATTTAAACTGCTATGTGGTTACTAGTGGAAAAAAAACACAACAAAAAAGAATTCAAATATAATAGTGACGCAAAAAATCTAAAAGATGTACCCTCAGTACACCCTCAGATGTACCTTCAGGAGACAGTTTGCAAACTTTGCAATGTTAAACACTGTTTGCACCTCTAGAGAGCTGTTCCACACCTTGTTCATCAAACATTGAGTTTTAAATCATTATACATCATTTAGATGTGGTGTTCTAAGCCAGTGACAGCTTGTGTGATACTTTAAAACCCAGTTGGGGTTGTACATTTGCAGCAAACTGAAAATGTCCTTGAAGTTAAGTTAAAAATAGACAAAAAAATAAACAATAAATAAGTAATAGAAAATGAACAATCCTAACTTTTTTTTTTTGAACTCCTAAAATGACTTTTGTTTCTCTGGAAAATGAGATTATGCAACTCAATCCACAGAAAACAAACGAACAAAAACAAAATCAAATAGCATTTTCTTAAGCAAAGTGTAAACCATATCATTTGTAAGAAAATTGTGATCTCACCAAAACAGGTTCTATTCGTAAAAACCTATAAACCCACAGCAGCCTCCAAAAGTAAAACTACAGTTCTGGGAATGTAAAAACATACACATCTATTGCATTTTTTACAAGAATCACAAGAAGTCCCATGGTGTTGATATAAAATTCTCTGAGCACATAATAGAGGGAGATTAGTCATGGAAATGATATTCGTTAAGTGTAGTCCAGACATGTTTGGCATAAAAAGAACATGCACCGAATAAACAGAAAATGGTCTTTTAAACCGCTTAAGACAAACATTACATCAGTGCCATGGTATTCCCACAAACACAAAAGGGCTGAGTACATCTATCTAGCTACAGATTGGATTAGGTGACTGCTTGCCAGCCATAGCAGTGAGTGCTGCCAGGAAAAGGCGGTTAGTGAAAGCCAGTGCAGGCACAGAAGGGTACTTAAAGTATTCACAGAAACAGGGCCATGCAGAGAACAACCAATTAACTGGATTCCTACACAGTGCTTTAGAGCAAATAGGATAGTATATTTTTAGAAAAACTTTTGCTAACAATGGACTATACCTAGTTACATCTTTCAATATAGTCCTGCTTAGTATGTGAAAGAAGGAATTGACTAATTCTGGCAGATATTCTAGTCTTCTTGTTTTAACTTATTTTTCTAGACCTCCTTGATAGAAACCTTTAGCACATATTCACTGAATGAACCATAAAATATGTATTGTAACTGGGCCTTGTGACCTCCTTTGTCTGTCTGTTTCTATTTACTGAACTGGTCATGTATATTTTACTATATACTATTGTATAAAAGATAGTGGGTATATATTATATCTAAAATGTTAAAATATTCTTACATATTGTGTATACCCCAACTGCACAGCAAGTGAGCATACAGTTAAACGTATGCATCTTTTTTTCCTGTGGTTTCCCAGTAGCAGCAACCCTGACTGACCCCGCTGTGGTTTGTATGGAAAAGAATGTTCGATTTCTATCCTCTTCCCGTCATCCTGTTCTGTCATGTCACAGTGTGAGAAAAGCAAACATATTCTGCAACATTGATTCTTCCACACAACCTTAGTGTTTCTTGGCCACAAGAAAAATATATCTTAAAGGATAACCAATTAATTTGTTAAATCAACCCACTTTAGTGGGTATTGTTTTACACATACACAGTTTATATAATAATATTTGTACATTTGATGTTTAATGTCAGCTCATAGTGCTTCTACAGCTTACCATTTTCTTCCAGTTTGAAAAATGATTCTTGCTGTTTGCCCTGACATAAAAGAAAATACAGTTTACCAGTTGGAGAGCTCAGCTGCATTCCAAACAAGGAGTCTAATTTGTGCCAGGGGCAGACAGCAAAGCAGATTTTCTTTTATGAGGAAAAAATGATGGGCTGATGAAGCAGAGTAAAGCCAATAAAAGAAGAAAAATAATAATTGTATATAAAAAATAGTGAAAGTATTATTAGCTTAGCTCATTCTGTTGTTCTATTGTCAGGACAAGCGAATCACAACATATGCAAATTACTTTTTCTATTTCAACATAATATCAGTATAGGAGGCTGCCTTGAGTCAAACCATTGTGTTAGCAAATCTTTTGTTGACGTGTTTACGTTTCCATGTGTTATTATATTTACTTATTACACATGATACAACACCGACATATCTATAAAATAACCAATCAGCAAGTTATATTAGATGTTTATATTATCTAATATTATAGTATAGAATATGTTACAATATAACAATACATTTTCTGTGAGAGCCTAACTTGTGCTTTGCTCCTCAACAGGTGGAATCCACCTTCTTCTACTCAAATACCTACCTTTTTCTATAGTAAAGTTATTGCACCAGTTTCACATTGTAAGGCAAAAGTGCTACTGTAATCAGTGAATGTATGTCCTCTCCAAATGGCTCATTACATAAAATTAACATTGAAATGAGATTTGGGCATACATACATACAAATATCCTATCTGCTGCTGGTGCCAAAAGTTAAGCATTGCAATAAGCAACTATATTCATATAAGCTCATGTGCATGAGCACTAAGTCTCAAGCTTAATAACAGAAGAAGTTAGAAGTGTAGATCATGCTACTACGTGTGTTAATTCTTAAGAGGTTTTTTTTCGACGCCAATTGGCCATTTTTTTACCTTCTCATGAGATGCCATGAAGATATCATCAGAAGCCTCAGGCATTATACATGGAAAGACAGACTAAAAACAGGACATTATATAAATATGTATAAATATTTATCATCAATACTATATTGGCCAAGTAAGAGCAGGAAAAACAACTAACATCAATAAACTCTATGCATAAATCACATCAAAGTGGTAACTAGGTAAAATAATAAGTCATAACTACAAATCACAAAAG
Organism: Pipa carvalhoi; assembly: GCA_021901965.1. NCBI lineage: Eukaryota > Metazoa > Chordata > Amphibia > Anura > Pipidae > Pipa > Pipa carvalhoi. The sequence continues at coordinate 3,199 of JAKJJM010005482.1, forward strand.
CTCATAATTATTACAGGTTTTGCTCCACCAACATTTTAATGGTTAAATAGTGGTTAAATGCCGCATGATATCTTTTGCCAGAAATTCTTCATACCGTAATGAGTTTGTGCATTTTTAGTAAAATATGAGTAAATCAGAAATGTGACAACTCAGGCTTTTAACATAACTTGGGTGGAAATGACACATTTATTATTAATCACATTATAAGATGCAATCATTTGTAGTATAATTATTAAAGGAGAATCCTTTAAATGTTTTTTTAAAAATGTATCTAATATATTTTTATCAAATTTAGCTTCCCCTTCTATTACCTCTTTAAATTCAGGGCTGCTCCTTGAGGCCCATGGTACAATCATATCAATGGTATCCTTACTGCAACTGTTATAATTAGCTCAATCAGCATTGGACTGGGGCATAGTGGCCCACAGGGAGGCCCCAAGCCACGTGAGGTTTGGCTTGGCCCCCGAGGCCTGCAGCGTGGGGCCCACTTGCAACCCACCAAGAATTTTCCTAGTGTCCCTGCAGGCCAGTCCATTTGCTGAGCTCAATCCAAGTGGGATTGTTCTTTACCCACTGTTAATGGTCTAATTGCATTTATACTCTGGGTTTAACAAAATAGGTACTATCTGAATACTTACAAGTACATAAAAGGAACACTAAACTAAAAACATAATTTAATGTTGTCAGAAAACATTTTGTTTTAGGTTAAATGCTAAAATAATAAAAACACTGGAAAAAATGTATATTTTATAAAATAAATATATATACTCCCAATATTAAATTATATCAGATTCTGCCTGGTACAACATCCAGAATCTGACTATATTTTATTAATTTACGATATAAAACCAGATTTAAAAAGGATTTGAAAAAACACATAGCTGAAATAGAATGATTATAAATGTTTTGCCATAATTCAGGATATTAATTTATAGATTTCTAAATGGTGCCCTAAACTATTACCTAACACCTACTGACAATGGAGCATTCACAAATGGTCACTATAGTCAGTGTTTGTTTTTTTTAACTTCAACATTCCACTTCATACAGTTTGTGAAACATTTATAAACTTTTAGGACTTTCATAAACGGTCATGTGATTGCTACATTACTGTATCCACCTTATGAAGCATACTAAAACTGCTAAATTTGTAATACAAATAGGGTTCCCAACACATTCTTTCATCAATAAGAGCTATTGCTTAACAACACTGCCTAGCATCCTACACCATAGCTTGTAGTTAAAATAAAGTTTGAAAGACAAAGGCTTACTATTTCTTTTCTAAACATTTAACTGACTCTCATTTTGAACACAGGCCAGAATAGCTATGTACAGAGTATACTTGTGCACTACTGCATGAACATATGCACATTCTCATGCAACATACCATTGTATTAGTCTCATGCTCTGCTTCAGGTATGTATGGGTAGTGGATATAAAACATATCATTTCTCACAATCTTCTTTCTCATTCTGCAAGGCCCTTCGGTCATCTCCAACATCCACTTATCCAGGTGGGAGCCAATGGGAGGTCCCCAGAGACCTCGCTCACGTAGCAGCTCATACTCAATCTGATTCCACTCCTCTGTCACATACTTCAAAGCATTCTGCTGCCGCTGTAAAATGGAAAATTGATTCATTTTAGTAATTAAAAATTTGTAAATGAACTAAATTTAGAAAATATAATTTGAATGATTATATCATCTAAACTTCTTGCCTTTTTAAATATTCCCATTTCACTTCCAATACTAACAACGTTATCGTGTCATAGAATATATGCAGATTTATTAAAATGACATTTCCAGGTAAACTATATTTGTTTTGTCTTTCTTACGTCTTCTACCTAAACCACTGACTAATTCATCCTTAAGAGGGCTCACTATACAAGGATATAAAAATTAACTTTTTTGTCATTATTTAGACATAAATGCATACCAGTTTGCAAATCAAGGATATTGCCAGGAATTACTAAATATTTTTTAGAGGTAATATTTTCCACTTTTTTTTTTTTAAGAGCGTATAGTAATACATTACCTCTTGGTATTCCTTATACTGCATGTCAACAAGGTCACGGACAACAGCAATGTGAGTGAATATCCACTGGGAAATTTCCTATGTAACAAAATTAAAAAAACAGTAATCATTTACTTCCAGAAATGCAAGTCAATATATTTCTTATATCAAGGAATTAATCATGGGCCAAGGACAGAGTAATATCTGAAAACAATTTCATGTGCTGTTTTGCCTTTTTGTTACAAATATAATTTGTAAAATAAAAATTACATCATATGATGTACACAGTGCGTTGGGACTCAATGGCTTTGAAATCATTTAGCAGAGTAAACTTTTACAAAAGTATCAGAAAGGAATCGTCATCAATACCTTAACTAAAAATGTTAAAAAAAAAGTTTTTATACACATTTACAGCGGTTTTAGGTTATTTTATTCTCATGGGGCAGTGGACTTGTGTTTTCTTAAAGACTTTCACCACCCATCCTGGCAGTTTCCACTGATGGCTAAGAAACTGTTCCAAGCATTTATAACCATATGGGTAATTTAATCCAGTTGTCAGGGTGTCATAAAGGTAGGTGTGAACTGTCCATGTTGTATGGCTGATGCTATCTGCTACGGTAATTAACATTCTTAAAACTAGGTTCAAGGTTGAAAACCCCATTAATAAAATGCCCCAACCCTCCCTCCCACAAACTACTCTAGTTTACACAAATTACTTACAAATGCAAATTAAAACCTGTTAATACCTCATAAAAATGTTATTAAAGGAACCCAATTTCTACCTCCACTCTTTTTACTTGATATTTCTCAAAATGCGAAAAACAACCTCCAAAATAAGTGTTTTTATTGCATATATTTTAAAGTAGAAAACAGTTTTTTGTGTAGAATGAGTCCATTTTAGTTTAAGGTGCGACTACACAGTGTGCTATTGGTTGAAAATCGCAATACGGAATTCTGCATAAAACCAACACATTTCAAATGATGCCTCTCAAATACAAAAAAATGATTAAATGGTTTAATCTGGAAAATAATGTTGTTTCTGCAATTGTTATGTACCACTATCAAGCTATTTTATGGTGCTCTTTTCTAGCATTGTCAATGGTTCGGACCCCAAAAATGTGTGTTGTTCTCAGCTGAACTATTGGTAATGAGAAAAATGTGTAGATATATTCATCTACTTGCTAAATACTAAGATATACATGAACAAAGGAACGATTATTATCTTGTTTGGCTTTTTGTGAGAATTCAAAACTACAAGTTATGGAGATTACCTGGGCAGAGAGATTGTGCTTGTTGAGTCCACTTTCTTTTCTGTTCCTTCGAGAGCCAGTTAGTTTTGAAAGAGCAAATCCACTGCTGACACGGGAAAGCTTAGATTGTGAGCTTGGTACCAATGCTTCTCCTTTACTGATACACTTCTTCTCATAAGCTGTCAAATACATTTTGCAGTTGTTATACAATCATTAATTTACATTTGTCGTAACAAAGCAGCTTGACTTGCAATTTAAAACCATATTTGAGGCTCTGGTGTCACGGTAAGAGACCTACTGGCCCATGAAGCAGTTTTCTTATATACTTCTTATTTCCTTCTAGCACTAAAGTGTAATACATTTTTCCATAATTAACCCCTCCAATAAATGTTCCCATGGTTCCCAATAGACCCATGCCACAGATCCATAACCAGAACAAAACATTCAAAACATGAAGAGCCTCACCAGCTAACAGAAAAGTCTGTGTAAATGGTTCATGTCTCCATAAGTCATTAGTAAGAAAATAGGCCAGAGACTTTGGGATCTAAGCATGAGACATGGGGCACACATGCCTGGAGTTATTAGGTCTAGCAACACCTCTAAACTTTCCACTCATATCTGAGAGATAAAGGAAGGGTTTTATCTTTAGCCCTGCTTGTATTAAAATATGAAGCCTAAAATATGAGTTTGATATCCAAGAATAAAAAAACTCACAAACATATTTGTTGGCTTAGGGAGGGTTCCACTGTACATCTGTATATAGGGTTACGGTTTGTTAGAGGTGCAGTGCTGGGGAACCTGTTGGGTTTCACTCGGAGACTCTGGTGTTTACTTTCCAGGGAAACCCTCAAGTTCTCTGGTCTGAAGGCAAAATGGTTAACTCTGCTTCCCCCATCCTAAACTTCACCCCCTCCTGGCCCTTAAAGCCCACAAACCCACCCAATTGACTCCTAACGCATAAGCCCCACACCCAAAATGAGGCTAATTGAGTCATTAAGTTCCACACCTTTTGAAAGCACAAAACATACCAAGATGATTTTGCCAGGCTCGTAATGTTGCTTCCTCAATGAAGGGTCTAACAATTGTGATATCCACATGCCCTCTCTCATTGACAGGAAAAGTCACTTTAAACATATCTTCCAAAATTTGCTTCTTGCTATGAATCAATTCTATCCACACTCTATTAACAGCTTTCAAAAGTAGCTGGCGTCCTAGGCACAAATAAACATGAATTTAGTAAGACAACATTTTTCCAGATTAAAAGGGAGCTTTCAGCAAGGCAGTAGGCTTACCCTGCAGATGGCGGAGCTCTTTTCTCCAATACTGAAATGAAGAGCACAGTACCACCACTACAAAGAATTACGAACACCTTTTCCTTGCTAAATGTGTTGAGTCTATTTCATAGATGTGGTCTGCAGATGTGATCAGTGTGGATTATACATGGGTTAGAGGGCAGAAGGGGTGGTCCTATACCCTCTGCGATTCTGGAGTCCTGTTTCACACTGAAACAAAGAGGTTCTGGCATCCTAAAGGTAAGTAGATTTGCTTACCTGGAGGAGCGCTTTAGCTAGTCACAGGCTGGCGGTCATTTAGTATGCCAGTTAGCCTGTGACTTTAAAGTGCTTATAATATATCTGTATGGCTTAGTTCTCAAACTCATTCTCTAGTTACTCTAAGATAATAAGTACATTGGTCATGTTCAAAGCAGCATAGCTAAGCTGGTGAGGGTACTAATCACTTGTGCTGATGTGTAAGTTACTGAATCAAAGGCAGTTTCAGCAGTTGCTACACCACTAGTATTTGGGAATAACTGGATCCAAATGGACACAAATCACTTGTATTTTTCAAAACACTAAACAGTATCCAATGCACAATCCACATTCAACAGATATATGAATATCTATCTAAATATCGGTGAAAAAATTGCAAGTTATTTTATCTACAACAGAAGAGGGCCCAAGCAATGTTTGCTACAGGGGCACATATCTTTAATTATTCCATTGTACTGAACTGTATACATGATTAGGGTTGGGGCAAAACTGAAAATCTATGATTTTTATGAAATTCATAAACAAAGTCATGCATTTATACTTTAAGATAATATCATTTAAAAAAATAACGAAAATGTAATTGTTTTTACCCTTATTATAAATCTATAGATATATAAAAATGTATTTTTTATGTACATTTTGACCTAATATTTCAGTCCAGAATGGTCAAAACTCAGGATTTTTTTTTTAATTAAAATATCAGCTTTTTAATTAAACAAACACATACTTTTTTTTAAGCAAGTCTGTGACTGATTTAGACAATAATTGTGCAACCTACCTTCACTGATATCTTGATAGACTCCATCTTGGTCAATGTCAGATGGAATCATAATATGCCAGGTGGTCATCCTTGCTTCTGCTTCCAATCCAAAACCATCAGGATTGCTGTAATAAGAATGGAGCTTGAATACATCCATATGCTTTCTAATGGGTTGCTGAATTTATTTTACTGCCTTCTTAATAAAGTGTCAATATATTCTACTATATGGGACTGTTCAGACTTTTATGAATAAGTGCCCAAGTGTTAATAGCTTGGTATGAACAGGTATAGTATAGTATTAGCCACTGATAGAAATGGGTGGGGGGAAGTATGAGGTATGACGTTAAGGATAGTAAGGAAGGAAGAAGGATGAGAACAGGTTGTAATTGTTAAGAAATATGATGGTATTAGGTGGGAGAGATGTTACAGGCTTCCTTGAAGAGGTGGGTTAAAGCATGATTGTCAAGCAGTTTTAATATGTCACATGGTATGAAATAAATCTGTTAAAGTAATGCACACCACTGGTACAAAAAACGCTTTATTATTAATAACATTATTATAGGTATATGTGCATGCTTATCAAACACAGCATTAACAACTTCCAGATTCTTTTTTACCTTCCCATGTGGAGATTGATTAAACAGTGTGCCAAGCAGGCAATGAAATCTTGATCATGATTCCCAGGGCCAAGAATAAGGTTTCTATTGACAGTAAGCACCCGCAGAGAATCAAGGAGGGCCACCTGCTGAGCAACGGTTTTGTGGGCTCTTGAGAACTGGTACAAAATAGTCCGATTCAAGCAGTTATAAATAGCTTCAAGAGATAGGCCCTGAGAGCGTCTTTTTGACTAAAAAGAAACAAAAAGGAGAGAGAAAGAAAACATATATAAAAAGACTGAGATAAATATTTATATTCCAGGGTAATAGTCTCTGTCATTTGCCTTCATTCTTATTTACTTGCTTGCAAGAATTATTATTTAACACTCATCAAGCTATTTAACAACACTATTCTAGCAGTTGGCTGTTGGGAATTAAAGTGGGTTGTATTGCACTGATCTTAAGACTGCATCTTTAAGCCTATGGGATACTGCAAACTCCTGGGTAAAATTAGAATACAGTTCATGGAGACCGCAAGAATGTTTTGGTATTTTGATACGGAATTGAATAGACAAATGTGGTTTCCAACTAGAATAAGTATAATCAATACATGCAAAGATTGTTTCTGCTATTCATGTAGTATATTGCAGTTTAGGGATAAATATATATTTTATTTTTTTATTTGAAAGAAAAAAAAATACAATTTTATGTGCTAAGTCAGGTTATTACTAGTGATTTTTGTTTTCAATACTATGGGCCAGATTCCTGAATGCCCGAATGCCATGTGAACATGCCCCCGCAAAGTCAACCCGTAAATATGTTTTTTTAAGCCTCTGACAGACTCCTACAGCCTTTGGTATTCTCTTAAACTTCTGAGTCCTGCTATTCTAAAGGTGACTATCCAGCATTTAGTGAAATACTGGATAGCCAAACACACAGTAACATAATGAGGAATAATCATTGAGAGAAGATGACTACCCCTTTTGCCTCCTATGGGTGGATATTTCATTTACTAAGAATTACCTGGAATACCAGGCTGCAATCTAATTGTTTTACTTTATTAAACCAAGTAATAAGACTCAAAATCAAGTGAGCAGTGCAATTTCAATGATTAGTGGCACACAAACAACTTTTTCAAAAGTATGTAAATAAGGCAGTATTAGGCTACAAATGAGTCAAAATGATGCTCTTGTTTTGTATGGCTATCAATTTAGATATTCATTACTAGCTAAAGAGTCTGATGATTCTCAGATTAATATACATACCTTGCATAATTAATCTTAGCGCAAATGATCTACTAATGACTTTTATTACTGGTCAGGTGGAACCTTAGAAAGGTCACGGAGAAGATTACTTTAATCCCTCTTAGCAAAATTCTCAAACAGGAAAACAAGCATGTCCCAGGTGTTACACCTATTATATTTTATACAGGCAATGAGGGTTATTCTCTAAGGTCCGAATTGTCATGTAAAGGTGCGAATTCGCCAGCTAAAGACAGTCACAATAGACTGCTACTGTCGCAGTTGCAACTTTATAATGAGAATATTGTTGCAGTCGCGACTTTAAAAAGGAAATGTTGTCAAAGCTGGAACTTTAAAAATTGTCGTGGTCGCAACTTTATAATGGGAGAATTGTTGCAGTCACAGATTTACTATGGGAATCTGCTGTTTGCAAATTCGACAGTCGACTTCTCACTTTAGAGAAAACCCCAATGTGTTTATGAAGTAGAGACTATCAAAGCATAAACCTGTGAAGATGACAATTCTATTGTAGGTATAAACAGATTTTTTTTTGTTGAAAACTGCTTAATGGACCAGTAACACCAGAAAAATCAAAATTCCCATTTAAATTGGCCTGGCAGTTATTCAAATATAGCACTTGTGAAAATGTTATCTTTGAAGTTAAATTCATTAATTTTATTGCTTTTTGTCTGTTTTTATCTTTACTGATAGCTTCCATGTTATTAAAAAGACTTCACCCAGTCCCATTGTTTTCTATGGTGCTTTACATAAAGCATATACAGGAATATTGTCCTAAAGATATATTTTTGTAGCTAAATAAATTATTTTCCATACACAATTTTGAAACACAGGATGAATATATAATAACTATAAATGCATTTGAGGCAATTTACATTTCTGGTGTTACTGTTCTTTTAAAATGTTACTTTCCAATTACCTGGGAGATAAGCTGAATGATGCAATCTACCAGAAGTTTGGAATCTTTGTTAAACATCCCTTGCCAAAGCTTGTCCACAACTCGCTGTGTAAAATAAAATACGTTGTTCACCAGCACCTGGTAGTTTCCCCCAGTAGTAATAGGCAAAGATGCATCTTCTCCTGCAACAAAGTGTCACACAAAAGGTTACTTATTTGTTTTTCCTGTTTAAAAAGTTATCATTATTTGGTCTGTACAGTAAGTATGCTAAAGGAAAACTATGGTGAGAAACTAAACTTACCTGATCATGAGATGAAAACTCTTGCTTCCACCCCTATATGTGACAAATAACGTCACATAGTACCCACCCCCCTGGCTCAGTTCGCCTAACTGGTCATAAAAAACATGCGCATATTGTTTTTTTTCATTCTGTGCATGCGGCTTTATGGCTAGTTTGGCAAATACAGGGGGCAGAAGTGAGAGGCAGCTGGCAGTTTTCATCTCACAATCCTGGACTGTGGATTGTGAGATGAAAGCTGATCTAGCAGCAGTATACTTAGTGTACTGCTGCTAGATTGATCAGGTAAGTTTACTTTAGAACAACAGTTCTCCTTTAAAGGAAATTAGTGTTGTGTGTCTTTTTATGAAAAGACAGTCAACAGTGTGTCATGAAATGACTTTTATAGCGTTTTCCAATGCGTGTCTTAAAAGCCAGAGGGCCTGCACCACCTTATAGAAAGTCCAGGAAAGTTGAAAATTTGGTAGAAACCCACAGGCGTGTGCCAGGTGTGTCTAGGCACCCTCAAATGGGCGTACGCCTTATGTAAAATCCAGAGTCAGGTGTCATTACATTGCTAGAGACATAATGACTCCAGACACAGACTGACCGTGCAGGAACCCCTATATAATGGGGGCTTTGCACACCAATGGTAAAAATAACTGCACACCTAAAGAAATTGTTTTGCATTAATGCAAGAAGATGGAGCTTTGGTCGCCTCCATTCCTGAAGGAATGAGCAACAGAAGAAAACTGCAGTTAATGTATAATCTGTGTAACTGTTAACAACAACAAAGATTTGATTTGGCAGAACAAAAATCTACCTAGCAGTACATCGGCAGCTAGAAGGTGATCCATCACGCTGTCCAAAATATAAGTCTGGAACTCCTTCTGCTGAGCTCTTGTTGATCTTTCAGGTGAAGCCTGCAAGTACAATAGTGTTCAGATTGTATTTAACACCTCTATTAATCTTTAATGCATAAGACTTACTGTTACTTTGTAACAACTGTAGGCTTTAAACATGGCCTGAAGGGAAGTTTTCAGCTACAGGCATTGTCATCAGACAGGATTATTTTATTCTTTTTAGGTCAGATTGTTCCTAAATCATGTGGTTTGTATGAAGTATTGTCAACAGATTCCACCATTTATAAGAAAGTATTGTTTTGCCTGCTGTGCTTTATAAAATGAAAGAACCTCACACAGAGTCTTACTTGCCCCCCTGGAAGGCCACGAGCCCACTGCTTTATATGGCAAGAGGGGTGCATCAGGAGTCATCCTGGTCTCCCAATGTGCCCCACTGTCCTGCCCTGGCATATCAGTTGATCCTAATTGGTCCTGATGCACCACATGTCTATGATAACATGTAGCACTCCCCCCTGTAAAAAGGTCTGTGAATGCCAATGCTCAAACATGTATAATAGCAAGCAGTGATTGGTGCAGAAGGTATCATTTAATCCTTTAATTTAATCATTTAATCCGGTTACCTCGGTGCAGCATTTAGTTTACTAAGCAGCTTTTGACTGTTAGCTGTTTTAGGCTGCTTTTCTGCAGTTTTTCATCCTCTCAGACCTGTCTTGTGCTTAAGTTTACTGAAGAAAGTGAAATTTAATTAGTTTCAGGAGGCAACACGAGTTAATGAGTATCGTCTTTGACTAGGGTAGGGGCTAGGATTAGCTGAAAACCTTTTCACCAAGTGCTTGCTTTTTCTACAATTGCTATGACTATTCTGCAAAATCAGTAAACCTAAACTTGTCAGTTGCTGTACTTAATACTAGGTGGCCAATAAACAAAGATGTTTATTTAGAGGCTTTAGTGTCCCTTTAAGTCAACACAGGCTGGCTGGATTATATACCTGCCAGTCAACTCAAATATATGAGTGAACCCACTGCAAACTAAATTGCTAGAAAATAATGACACCTTATTCATCTAAGACCTTTAACTATTTAGGTCTTAGTTATTTAACACCATTTTTTTGTGTAGCATAAATGTCTAGTACTATCTACTGGCATCATGGCAGTTAATAACAGTAATTTTATATCAGGTTATTTTGAAAAGTATAAAGGGCCTAGAGATTTCACCCTGACAATGTCTGTGCTGTGTGGAACAGGCACAACAGCAGTTAGGTCAGTGGCACAGTACATTACATAGAATAAAATACACAAATATGGAATGTAATCACATTTGATGGAATGATGTTATAAATAGTAAACGTTCTAAACACATTCTATAATTGTTTGATAAAATGCACAAAAAAGAAGTTCTACCTCTAAAAGAAGGTCTATCAGTGGGGTTTGCTTTGTTGCTGGAGTCAAGCAGAGATTCTCAATTACCAGAACACGCATGAAATCAAAGACAAATTTCTTAGCTGGGTGATTAGTTAAGTAGGTCTTGGAGCCCACATTGCAGTATTCTGATTGGCTCCTGTTCATGCCAGAATCTGAAGAAAAGGCCTTAAATTCCTCAGCTGGAGATCCCACATCATCGTCTAGGTCAGTGACCTATGAAATGGCATGGCAATTTAATGATTTTAAATATAGCAAAGATGCAATTACACTGTATAAATATCTGAATGACTCTCTGTTGTCTAGCATTTTTATATTTTTTCCTACTATGGTTCTTAACAGACTTCCAATAGCTACATACAAATATTGTGAATCACAATAATACTATGTTTTGTCACTGCATTTCAACTCTAGCTGCAACTCAGCTGTAAACTAGGATGAAAGTAATTTCTTTGTAAACTCAAAAGAAGGCAACTGTTTATACAACGAAAATGTGATAAAAGTTATTAACTTCATTTACATGAAACAATAGCTCTAATTATGTAAAGCGAGTGGGCCAAAAGATGCCCAGATAAATAAACAATTTCAATTGTAGGTATAACACCACACATGCACTGCATAACAGAGAATAAAATACTGATGTTTGCACAGGAAAAGAAATTAACACAAAATATGCAAGTTGAGTCAACATAGTCATTAGGAGACAGGAGAAAATACTGTGAAACAAAATCACAATTAACAGGACTGTCCAACCATGAGTCATTTATTACATTTCCAAAAAATATGCCTAAGAGGGTCATTCCGGTAGCTCCGAATTTTCTGTCCCAAATTCACTTATAGCGAAGTCCCATTATAAAATCACGACTGCGACTAAAAAAATTGTCGCAGTCGCGATTTTATAATGGGCGAATTGTCAAGGTCGCGACTTTATAATGGGACTTCGCTATAAGTGAATTCGGTACAGAAAATTCGGAGCTACCGGAATGACCCCCCCCTAAATGTTTATACTTTCTTTTGAAGCCACACCCTGCTTTACCCACTCTGATCAGTTTGCAGAAATTAAGTGAGCTTATTTAAAAACAAAAACATATGCATTTCCAAATCTGCTTATAAGGCTATAAGTCAGATGCCATTTTGTTGACAGTAAAATTACTAAATACAGTAATAATTGAAATGTATAAGTAGAAACCACGGGGACCAGTGAAGCTGGAGAGAGAGCTATAAAAGAAAGACAAAAAGATGTAGTGCAGCAAATAGGAAATGGTTACTGCACAGAATTAATTTCTGCTCTAATGGACTACAAACATCCCTTCTGTGATATAAGACAACTGAGGTCATTTATTTCCTGACCCTATAATTGTTTTCTTATGTATGTAAATTAATTGGATATGGCTAGAGATGTTAACATGATCTTCTTAATTCAGGCAGTCAGTAAAATCAAATCATATAATGTATCACAGTATACAATGATAATCCAGGATTTAAAAGGAAGCAATAGCAATAACATACTTACACATTTTCTTCAGCAGCATATATTAATATTTACTCAAAATTGCCATTGCCACTGCAGAACTTACAATGCTTTAAACAAATAGGATGCTTTATTTTTTTTTTTTATGGTTTGCAAATTCTCTTAAAAAAAACCTTTTTCTTTGTTAATCAATCTCAATTTGCAATTTTTAGTTTCACAGTCTATAACATAATTACAATTTAAATTTAGGGTGAACATGTCCTTTAAATGTCTTAATTATTAATCAAATTAGTTTTCCAAAAAAGAAAGCCACACAATTTAAAAACAGATGTTATTAGTGCAACAGCTCACATACTTTTAACTACAGGCACCACAGCATAAATTTAAAGATTTAAAACTGTATGTGTTTTGTCTACATTTAGTACCCAGTATTTCTAGGTTACTAATAAATAGGTAGTAGATAATAAATAGTTGTAATATAGAAAAGTGCTTAAAAGAAAATGCCACAAATATTTGCCAATCAGACCAGAGAGGAGAAAACACATAACTAACCATTTCAGAGTATGGACGTATATTAAATGGGAATACAGATGCCGCTAATGCACACAGGAACTCTGGGCTCATCCACATTGGGGCAAGGTCTGGAACATTGTGGTACAGATAACGAAAGAATTGCATCAGCGTAACTGGGTATTCCCGTAGCCATGAGCCTTCTTCCTCAGACTGCCAAGGCTGCATTAAGAAGATAGTAAAAATAAAGAAGATGATACTTTTCTAACAAACCTCAAATTGGAACCTAGAACAGGTTATTAGTTTCCAACAAGAACATGGTTTGGTTTACATTTTGGAAACCCATTTCCCAGAAGCACATCAAATTTGAATACACAGTACAGACACACAAACATAAAGACGACATGGCGGTGTCACAACCTGTTCTGTGATTAACATTTTTTAATTGCATATACACAATCATCTTGGGAACAGGCAGAATAATGTCTGTCAGGTCAATACTTTATTGGCTAAAGTTCAAATTGTTGCATAAAGATGTGAATTTGCCCGCTAAAGACGGTCGCAATAGACTGCTACTATCGCAGTCGTGACTTTATTATGGGAATATTTTCGCAGTTGCGATTTTACAATGGGAATATTGTTGCAATCGCGCATTTGCTATGGGAATCTACTGTTTGAGAATTCGACAGTAAAACTCTCACTTTAACCAATAACCCCCTAAACCAGCAATTCTCAACCTTTGGGAGACTGCGACCCCCGCGATGACGTCATCACGGGGGTGTGCCCTTCTTCACGTGGTGACGTTCATTGGCAACACGACATAACCACACAGCAACCCCTTTATAAAGAGACCTGCAGAGCTAGAGAGAGGAGCGTCGGTTCAGCGACACCTGTGAGAGAGTTGTTCAACCCCCAAAGGGGTCGTAACCTACAGGTTGAGAACCGCTGCCCTAAACCTTTACACCTGTCCAGAAAAGCAAATTCAAATTCTGAAACCAAAGAGGATAAGTTGGAAGTGGCCCTTCCTTTGGAAGTGTAGATTGTGGATTTGGTGATTTATAAAGTGTCTTTTACTGGTTATAGAGCTTTTTCTGAGTTGAAAAGGTAGTTATAAACATTAACTGATACAAATGTTATTGAAATTATTTTTGCTCTTGATATTTAGTGATTTGCAGAAACATAGTACAAAAAAGAAAAATGGAGTCCAATTGGTCATTTTGCACAATTTTTTTAGAATAATTCATTTGTGCCTGAAAAGATAATAAAAGATAAATAAAATGCACAAGAACCTTTTTAGAAACTTTATCCTAGAACTGTTTCAGTATTACAAGTAACAGATTTAAAAACATTTTTTAACTGATAAAATCCTATTATATTACTCCTGTGTTGTTAGCCAGCATCTTACAATTAATCAAAAACTTACTTGCTGGCCAAACAAATGAGGCTACTCCCAAATGTATTGCACTGCAAGGAAAAGCTCAGGTTATTAATGTCAGATAAAAAGCTGACTATGCCCTTCAGAACAGAACGATTGCATCTGAAAACGGTTGGGATGACTGCTTCAATGACTAAAGGAAATTACTTTTAGCAGCAGTGCACAGATCAACTATGCTCTTCTGCCTTTATTGTGCAAGGATTAGATGTTTAAGTACAATGCTGGACTATGCTGAATTTACTCCTTAGAAATAGTGCATTGTTATTGTTGCAGGCTGGTTTTTAAGTGCTTCAGATTTATGATAAAACTACTGCAACCTCTAGATAGTACATTTTAGTGCATTTAGACTTGTTTGTTACTTCAGGAAAACTTTATTTTATATCTGTAACCTCAGATATAATAAATATATATATATATATATAAAATCATATTATAACTGAGATTGTAGATTATTACAAATGATGTATTTATACATAGTTGTGATCTTCACAGGCTTTTTCAATCAACTTGAACTCATTTCAGTGCCCCCTAGCCTCCGATTTAAAGCATATAAAATGTTTGTGTATATAATGTTGTGAAATGTTCATGGCTAATTATAGAAAGCGCAGTTGTAGAGTTTTAAACTATAAACAAATCCTTATTTTTGACTCCGTGCTCCATCCAATTTTGCTAAATCAGTTAAAAATGCATTTAAACAGTTGTGAGACTTATATTTGAGCATCAAGATAAACAGTGATATAAACAAAATGTAGTTCTGCTGAAATTGAGCGTATTGCAATACATGATCCACATACATACATTGTTTTTATCTGTGAACCCGAACACTGTTTCTATTGACATTTTCACAATAAGAGAAAATGTTGGGCTGCATTACCTGAATATGGTCTGGGAAACCTACAAAATAAAAAATTGTTGATCACATCCTTCAGTATTCTAACTGAGTAGACGAAGGTTGTGGCTTTCAACACTGACAACAATTAGATTCGCGCAGTGCACCTGTCACCTCAAAACATCGATATTAATTTACGTTCTACAAATGACTGACATTACAGCTCCTCCAATTAGATCCCTTAAATCACGATCTAACAGGGATCTGATTGGAGGATCTATAATGTCAATCATGATTAAGCCCCACCCACCCAATTCAGAAAAGAAAAGATGAGCTGACAGGGAAGATGACAGAGAGAAATGCTGCGAAAAGGTACATTTTTTTAAAATACATGTGTATATACAAAACTGTTTGTTTCATTAGTAGAACTTAAATTAGTATTGATGTTTTGAAGTGACAGGTGCACATTAACTTTATAATAAAGAATATAAAGATTACTGCAGAAAAGTTTTATAGTCTTTATAATAATATGTTCTATGAAACTGACACTGTAGGAAATTATAACATGTATTGCCAAATGATATTAGTGTTTTTTCTGCCATCTGCCCAGTTTCAGTGCCACAACGTCTACATTCTAAATATGTGACACTCTTTGCTTGCTTACATGTGCCTGTATGACATGTAATTTATTTAGGTGGAGAGGCAGCGCTAACTGAACACCTATTTAGTTCAATGTTTTGGTGCCAGCCAGTGGCAGACCAATAGGTATTGGAGGCAGCCAGGCCAGAAATTAATGGAAAGAATGATATACAGGTAAATATATATATATATAACACAGGAACAACAGGAAAAAGTATGGAGAACCCCTTTAATGAAGTGGCTCTCCACATCTCATCTAGTCTATGACAGGAAGGCAAATGACAGTTCTACAGATGAGATACAGATTATACCTTGGTATAAATTAAGAATGAGATTTCCAAAAGTCCTCATTATCAGTATCAATACTGACAAAGCAAGTATACCTCCTGTAACCTTATAAATCCACTACAGTGTGTTGCAAAACAGTACAATGTTGTTTCTTAGTGGGTAAAAATAAAAAAATGGAGAGAATTCAAAGCTTTAATCTATATCATCAATCATGAAGGATGCAAGCTCATAAACAGCCCATGTATGATCTGAACAGAGTAGCATCACAAGGGTGTATAGAGGAAGGAACAAAAAATGTACACATCATTTGAACATGATTAATGGAATGTTGCAGGTATAACCTCTAAAAGCATATCTACTTGTCCTTTAAGTCCATTGTCCACTAAAGATCCCTGCTCTGTAAAAGATGTAACTTTTTTGCTCTTGCTTTGCTCAACTCTCCAAACAATATGCCCCCCCCCCCCCGCTGATGTTGAACACCCAATCCACTGTACCTAGCTCAAGAAGCAGACACACTTGTGTGTCCAATTACACCCCCAACTTGGGTGTCCAAACTGTACAAAAACAAAAAAATACAGCTAGCTAAAACAGAATGATTATTTAAGAAAAAAAAATATTGTAGAATACACAAAAGCATGTCATGGTGGCAACAGCCAAATTAAGCAGGGAGGCTTACTCCACCTTGAAATGTCATGCTCTTCGCTTGCTGTTCAAACTCACTGAGGTGAGCATGCCCAGAAGCGGAATTTTGATATTAAACAGCTTCTGCACATGCACACATAAGTGATTTTGAACAGGAAGCAAAAAGGATTGCAGAGCTTCGTAGAGCAGAAGAAACTGGTTTGATAGTGACAGAAGAAGCAAGTACTGGAGTATAGAAGTTCAAAAGGTAAGTATCTCCCTCCTCCCACCTTAAGAATCACTGCTAGATAAAACAAGATTTATATCACCCTTAAGTGTCTTGTTGAGAAGTCAGGATATTTTTTCCATAGATTTACTATTTGTATATGAGTCCCTGCTCCCTATTTTACTACAATTTTCTCTTACACATTACCTTCAGTGTGCTTTCCAGAAAAAATGGGAAAAACATAGAAGCAACACAATAAGTTTAGATTATGGAGGAAAACAAGCCCTGCATTATTCTTTGCTGCAATAATTACACGGAGAAGCTCTAAACAGAAGGACTTGGGAACAGCAGAGTTGAAAACTTGAAATTGAGTAAAGATAGACAGAAGAGGTAACTTTAATTGCCCTTTAACAAGTGACTTGTTCTTGTAATTGCAAACCCACTGGCAAAAATGATTGGATACTTACAGAATTGAGCATGGTCCTCAGCATAGCCAAGAGAAGCACAGCAGCTTCCGTGCAAACATTGTGGATGGAAGAGAACACGTTTCCACTGGATGCCGGAACACCAAAAATAAAAGTCCAAATGGAATCCAAGTCAAACTAAAGAGGAAACACATTGTCTTAAATTAATGGTGACTACAGACTAAGAAAAATAACCCAAAAATGCAATTTTTAACAACCTTCTAAATCATCGACATTAGCGTACTAGAATGTTTGCCTTAAAATCCCCCCTTTTAAATTACCATATTTTCCAGCTTATAAGACGACCCCCCAACTTTTCCAGTTAAAATAGAGAGTTTGAGATATACTCGCCGCATAAGACTACCCCTCTTTCAACGCACACCAAATAAACTTGGAACTTGTAATGGCAGAACTATAACGTAGAACAAACATAGTAGTGCAGCATAACAGAACGGTCACTTACAGCAATCCTGGGCACACGTTGAACTGTAACACACAGCACCCATCACTAGCAGCTCCAAAACAGGAATAGGGCAGACGCTGCATGGAAGCAGTTCAGGAATAGAGGATTAATTGTTCCACAGTTCTCCCACTTCCCTATCAGTACCTTGTTTGTGTTATTGGTGGTGCAGTGTTTACAGCCACCTCTATCAGCAGCTTCCTGCTGTCACTCTCCCCTGCCTCCAGTGTGGCTTCTGCCTTCCCGGCAGTGTCTCCTTACATACTTGTGGAGTCAGCCGCTTTTCAGGCCTGGGACGCTCTCAGTGTTGCCTAGCAATGCCAGCATTCCCCTCCGTTAATGCAGCCTGTTATCTCTCCCTGGCTTGCTATCTACCCCCCCCCCACACCCCCAGTGTAAATAATAGCAGGTACAGGCAGCATACTTTCCTCCCAGCTCTAAAGGATTTAACCCCCTATTACCTGCCACTGGGATTCAAACTTCATTCAAGAAAAAGCATGTCTCATGAGTGCTGTATGTAGGCAGCTGCTGAGGAGAATCAGCTCTCCCCAGCGCTTCCTTGTTGGGCTAGCCAATCGGTAGCCGCTGACATCACTGATTGGCTAGTCCAACCAGAAAGCGCTGAGGAGAGCTGATTCTCCTCAGCGGCTGCGGGCAGACAGTGTAAGGAGCGGTGCGCACACAGTTGTAAAAGAATACACCCGGCGTATAAGACGACCTCCGACTTTAGAGAAGATTTTTTGGGGTAAAAAAGTCATCTTATACGCTGGAAAATACAGTAAATTTGGTTGTTTCAGCTGCAAAATGGACTAGCCTAAAGTTTAATTTTGCATAATATCAATAGGTGCATACACTGGACATTAGTTTTAAACAATTTCTCATAAGAGGCAATAAGCAAATTTAGGGTTTAACTTGTTTTTCTGATTTCTTTAGCTGATGTAATTGGTATTCAGTTTGGTGTTCCTATCCAGACATCCATTTAAAGGGTATGAAAAGTTTGGATGAAACATTACTTATATCTGATATTTACATATAGAAAGCCAACCTGAACATTAAAATGTAAAAACGATTTTGGGATCAGTAGTAGTTGTCTCTTGTTTTAACAGCCCTGCTCCCCCTCCCATTCTGTGTACAGGCTCTTTTTGTGCAGTGCTGATAAGCCTGCCCCCAGAGTGACATCACTCACTATTCAGAGAACCAGAACCCTCCTCCCCTTCTCCTCATCTAAAAAGCCTGTTCCTGAGCATGTGCAGATAAGAGCTGTCTGAACGCCTGTGCGGTCGGCTGTGGAGAGAGAAGTCAGGGAGAGGAGGGGGAGTGGCTACAAGCTTACACTTTCCATGCAAGAAACTCCTTCACAGAGACAATGCAGTACAGCAGGGGGATATTGAGCTCTGCTGAGTTAAGAGGTGAGTCAGGAGTTTCTTAATCGCTTTATTGCTTGACAATAGGTAAATGGGGCTTTTTTTTATAGGCAAGGTTTACATACCCTTTAAATAAGAATAAGCTCCCAATTGCTAGGTAATATCAGTTTTTATTATAAAAAGATTACCATATATGACTAGTGCTGACTACAGGAATTGGGAGATGATCGGAATAATGGGAAAGCAAAAGAACAATGATGCAGCAAAATGTAAACTATACAAAAAATATACAATTAATGGGTGAGAGTGCTTCCTAGATGTAAGCAGGAAGAAATACATTTATTTTGATTGCCTTGTACAGCTAATAAATGCATTCAAATACTACATTTAAAGGGCAACTATAGTCAGATTACATCTTTACATATGCAGTACTATACCATAGTAAAAAGCATTTCTCCCCAGTAGTTTTTCCATCTGAAGCTGGA
>JAKJJM010005521.1:0-11486 GCA_021901965.1 Pipa carvalhoi
AACTACTGGGATGAATGGGTTCACACTAAGGTATAGTACAACATATGTAAAGATGTAATCTGACTATAGTTCTCCTTTAATTTGCATGCGGGTGCACAGGAACTTCTACTATTGACTAAGCGGAGAAGTGTGTTGAAGGTGAGAATGCGACTAGGTTTACTGCTCTGAATTCACCTGATTGACTTCACCATTTCAGACTGGGGAATTGGGGGGCTTGATGGCAGGGCTCAGCATTCTACTTCTATCCAACTGGCTATGCCACACAATGCATCAGATAGTGATTGCCGCTGTTCGACAAGACTAGTCGCCGCTTAGTCGATAATGAGAAGTGAATCTGTGACTATTTTGGAGATGTGACACAAATTGTAGTGAGGTGACTTTGATAGGTGAATTCATCCTTTAGTCCAGCGGTCGGCAAACTCTATTGAGGAGGGAGCCGTTTCGCTCCCTCCTCCTCCAGGGCTTCTTAAATGTGGAGCCGGAAAGGGGGCGGAGCGACGATCCCGATCACATGACTTCTGACGCTTACAATGCTAAGCGTTGGAAGGCATGGGCGGGATGGAGGGGCCATACCTCCAGCTCAGAGCCACAACACGGCACCTAAAGAGCCACATGTGGCTCTAGAGCCGGGGTTTGCCGACCGCTGCTTTAGTCTATGAGGCCCATAATCTTAAAACAACACTAAACACTATGGAGGTTATTCCTCAAAGAGTCAATTCTGTTTCTTCACTAAACTGCATAGTCACTTGGCGAGGATGCAAATGGTCACAAAATGTATTTAATGTGTTGTCGCATGTAGTCAGGCGAGTAGTAGCGGTTGCAAATAGCCGCTAATTCAACCATAATCACCATATTGTAGTAATAGGATGTCATCTTTGCATGGATCTTTTTGAATAGATACATTTCTTTATTGTTAATTGTAAATGCATTTTGATTTTAGCCAATATCTCTCTTTATATTATAAGTGCAGGAATTCTTAGCACCATACTCGGTTAATCATTTTTACCTCTGTGATACAGTCTTCATGGGTAACCACTCGCACAACATCTTCGAGAGGTAACAGGGATGTGCACTTGATCTCCGTATAGACATTCTTTCCCTCTGCGCATGCCGCCAGAAGATCGACCAGGGAGATGTGGTACATTAAAGGACTGTTCTCCTCCACCCCTTCACGGGCAGCCGCCATCATCTCCAACATGGATGCAAATGATGCTTTGTCATTGTAGAATATCACAACGTCATCTCCAGCATTGGTTAACTGCAGTGAAAAAGACAGGTCTTTATTGTAATCCTCAACATTGGTGGACATTTTCCCTGCAGATACTCAGCACAGCACAGTGTGTTCACTTAAGCAGCTGCTGGAACAGGTCACACACAACTATACGTGCACCAGGCAACCCAGAGGGGTGAGACTTGGGCAAGGTGTATGAAAATAAGCTACTTAGTGACCATTTCTGTGTGTCCTTCTGTGTACTGGAATCTTGGGAGTGGTTTCAATACTGTCTCAAATGATAGAGAACGAACAGCAGAATTCATCAGTGGGGCAATTATTTACAGATGTCTAGTAACCTATAGAAACCAATCAGAAGTTGGCTTTCATAATTCTAGCTCCGCTATACCAGTGAATCCTATAAGCTGAATGGTTGCCCCTGTTGATGAATGAAACATATTTTGATTGGGCTAACATGGTACAAGTATACTAGGCATTATTTCTGGGCCCAAACACTAACTATAACAAATGTAAGGGTCATTGCAATTGCCATTTTAATTTTATTTGATCTGTACAAACTAGGCAAAAAGGACAAAGAAATCTGCAATCAGAAATCACATGGCCGTGACAACCTAACAAACGGGGCTCCCGCCATATTTGTTACGTACCCCATTTATATTGTAAACTGCCCAGTTAAATTGCTCAGTGCCCAGTAGGCCATCAGTTTCATTTGCCAGTATTCAGAAGTCTACATATAACTGCCTAGCTGGGCCCCACTGGTTTAATGAGCTGACTGGGCCCTCCGCAGCATTATCCCCTATACCCTTCTGTGGGCAGTCCTGAAAACTGCCAAGTAGAAAATTCAATACAAAACAGGATATTTCTGCCCCTTGTTCAAAATGTCCTAAGCCGACCATTCATTTTATGAATAAAACTGTCCGACTTTAAATTTTACCCAAATTGGGGAACGCTTTTTACAGTAAAATTATAGACACAAACAAAAAAAAAAAAAAGCTTAGGTAGCACAAAAGTTCCCAGCGTACCTCTGTCATAATCATATCCTGGCATTTCTTTATATATTTCCCCTCAGCTTTAATGATGGTGTGTAGGAAGTCCAGATACTGAACGTGCCTGCCGTGGGTTGCCAAGCAGTGGATAAAATGTTGGAGAACGGCCTCGTGGATCTCCGTACAGAGCTGGTAGTTATTGAGGAAAATGTGCTGCATGGTTTCTGCCTCCATAAGCTGCAAATGCAAAGAGGCAGAGTCAAGAGATATGGCTGAAAAAATAGACATTTTTTATTGCAGAGCATTATGGGGGCATTTAAAATAATAATAATAGTACTTGAAATATGAGAAATACAAAAAGAAAATATCATTTACGTTATTGTATAAAATATATAAACTATTTACTTGATTTATTACGTATTCAATTGTATAATTATGTTAATTGTTTTCAGTTATTTTATATTGGAAATAAGGAAAAAAAAGAGCCAAATAGGTGAAATTGTGCTCCCACGTAACCCAGCATACAGGCCTTTAACTGAAGCGCACAATCAAAATGGCACCGGCCTCACCAGCAGACATGGAAAAATGCAAACACTGGGGGCCACATTCTCGAAGCTCCGAATGAGCACTCGCGAATTCATTTCCGCAAAGTGCATGAGGCGCGCCGCTGAAATTGTCTTCATGCACTTGAAGAACAGGTGAACAGAGTTTTGTCTGCCGCTCGCAGAAACTCTGTTCGCCTGTTCTTCAGGTGCATGAGGCGCGTCCGCCACAATTTCAGCGGCGCGCCTCATGCACTTCGCAGAAATGAATTCGCGAGTGCTCATTCGGAGCTTCGAGAATGTGGCCCTGAGTCTCCAGGGAAACCCTCAAGTTCTCCAGACCAGATAGAAAATAGAGTAGCTCCAGCCCTCCCTGCCCCTCACTCAAATTCCACCCCTTTTAGGCCCCAAACCCACCTGATTGGTTGCTGACCGTGGTAGCCCCACCTTCGTGATGACACAAATTGTGCTATCAAGCTCCACCCCCAGCCACCTACTGCCAGTAAGAATGGGAACTCTGGTCCATGAGGCCCCTGAAGATTCATAGGTCTGCTCACCAGCATATAACTACCTGTGGTACCATCTGGCTGCTCCTCTACATTCTGCATTTACTGACGGCAAATTAACCTTGGGTGAGTCTATCCTACTTACTCTCTGCAGTCCCCTGTGCTCAATTATAATGTGAGAATCATTAAAGGGTCTCAATAACCTCAAATGCCTGACATTTAAAGTGTTTAAACACATGCACAATTAGAAGAATGGCCGGATTGTTTCTCCATTAAAATAGTTCATTGACCTTTCCTGTTTCACTTACTCCTGTAGTTAGGAACAATGACAAATTTTTATGCAAAAGAGCTTGGTTCTCTTGGTTTCCAGCACAGAATTTCTGCAAGAACTGGTGTGTGTATTTCAGGATCTCTTTCATTTTGTTGTCCCCCTGTAAAACACGGTTAAAATTCATGAATAAACCACATGACAGGAGATCAGAGGTGACTCTGAATATCTTTTATATAGTACGGGGATATTTTTCTTCTTATAATACTCAGGGCGGAATTTATTAAAGTCGGAAAGACCGCTATAGGTCTTTCCGACTTTCTCGCGCAAGGTTATCCTCCCGCGAAAATCCCGATTTCCAGATTATGGAAATTGGTATTTTTCGATTTCCATAATCTGGAAATCAGGTATTTGTACCGAAAAATTCCGAAGCCATAATAACTTATGGCTACGTTTCGGTGCAAATACCCGATTTCTAGATTATGGAAATTGAGAAACATCGATTTCCATAATCTGGAAATTGGGACTGGGCAAATTAAGCCTGAAAAGACTCCAATCGAGTCTTTTCAGGCTTAATAAATTTCGCCCATAGAGTTTGGGTTTGTTTGTACATCTTTTGAAATGAGCCTTCTGCAACATGGTATTTATTCATTCTATTAATGTTGTGTGGCCAAACAATAATGAATTGGTGGTAATGGGGGGGTTATGGATTTGCGCAGCCAATCAGAAGCTTGCAGGTGGCCAACTGAGGTTCCAACTGATCTGCTGCACAGAAAGCACTAAATGAGCATCTTCTTTAAGAAAGTTACCATACATAACAATTCAGTCCAACAAACACCATTTATTTGACAGTCGCAATCAACACAGATGACAGTTGGTGGCTTTCATGGCTGGGATATGATTTATTCAAAATATATCGCTTAGCAAAGGATTAGTAAGCATCCTGTCATTGTTTTCATCTGTATTTGCCCGCCGGAGGCCACTATTCAAACAGGAGATAGTGGCTCAGAATAGAGAAATGCGGGTTAATATCTCTTGTGGGGGTGATGTATAATGTAGCTTAATGGATGTGAACTATAACTATTAGTTAACAATGTAGAGATACCTTTTCATATGGAATCTGGAGCAGGTCTAGCATGACTTTATGGGCGTCCATATTCTTTAAAAGCCGTTGTTGCTTCTTGCGAACCTGTTCTCCAGCTCCGCACATCTTGTTTAATCTCTCCAGGATCTTTACAGTAAAAGGAAGAAAGCGAGAATATCAATGTTTTTCAAAGTGTTGACAGTTTAGTTTAGTTAGTTTATCAGTAACGAATTAGCACTAAATTGCGCTAAAATTTATCTCTCTCACTGAAATTGATATTTATAAAGCCACTTTTAGACTTTTTTTTAAAAAATTGTCGAAAAGTGATCATCAGGTTGAGGGCGGCGAAAAACCCATTATTCCGTATGGAGATGGTCCCTGCAACTTTTCCCAAGTCACATCAGTTTCCCCCATCGAAAATAATCAGCGATATCGATTAAAAACAGAATGGATCTTTATTGAAAACATTGGAAAGTGTGGCCGGTTTCAAAGCATCAATATGATAGATATCGGTAAATGTTATTCGCTATGGAAACCGGTTGGAGTCGAAAAGTGCAGTAAGCAAAAGATTAACGGTGATAACGTGGCGAACAGCGGCAAAACAAATCAAACAGGTCGAATTGACCTTTCTAAATATCCCCCAATGGACTTTATGATATTCAGCGAACTAATTAAAAAAAAACCAAGAAGACCATGAGACTCACCCCTTTCACAATTTGGTAGTTTTCACTGCTCTTCTCCGTGGCTGGTTTCCCAGATCCATCTTGATTCTCTATATGCTAGGAGGTGCAGTAAATACCAAACGTGAATTCAGTTCTTAAACCTGCACAAAATCCTATAAAATGGTGGCATATTCTTTCAGTGAGTCCATTACCTCTTTTTTCTCCTTTTTGCTTCCTTCTGTTGATCCATTACCTCCGGAATGTCCTTTCTTGTCCACCCAGAGCTCCGACTTTTCCACCATTGTCCTTAGCCTGTCCAGCTCAGATTTAATGACCTTGTAGTTATCAACATCTTGAGTGGAAACCAGAAGCTGGACCTATGAAAAAAAAAGTAAAGGGGATGATGTTATTTTGACCCACAAACTTCAACAGAACTTTTATTTAGACGCCTGTATAGTTTTTTTTCCATTGAAGAGAAACTAAAGCTTAACATCCTCGGACACTAATGGGCATATTTATCAAAGTGCAACTGTTCTCAAAGATGTCTGATTTTATGATAGTTAGACGCTTTGTTGCTTTTTCAGCAGTAAAAGAAGTATTTTCTGCAATGTGGGGAATTCTTGCACAGTTTGTATCATGGCAACTGTGTATTTACTCACCCCTTGGCATCTATTGGGGTATTTATCATAGTGACAATTCACTAAGGTGTCGTAAATATGGCGATGTGTATAACTGTTGCAAAATGCTTCTACTGGACGGTTCCCACTTGGATAAATATACATCTATCCCAATTTCCCTAATTCTCTCTTACATTGAGCGCTTTTAAATCGACATACCTGCTTGAAGGTGTGCAGCACCTCCTGACGTTGACTGAAGTGTTTGAAAAGTAACTGTAATGAGCCTGAGATAAGAGCCGGATAGTCATTCATTGTGAGTTGGATGAGGACACGGAGGAACATTCTACCGCCCTCGTCATCCATTTCCAACATATTGGTGTTCTTCCTGAAGGGACACATAAACACTAATCTAGACATTGCTTCCCTGCTCCATGTTCCACAGCCAGTTTCCTATACTTGGTGGAATACAAACAGAACTTCTAGAATAACTACTATTCAAATGAATTCTTAGCATCACAAATGGAAGGTGTACAGCAGGGTGGAAATATGGGGACTGCAGTGGTTTGGACCCTCTTGTGTTGATGAACTTGTAATTAGGGTTGGTTGGGGAGGAGGGGCTTACAGTGTTGTTACTGCTAAAATTCCAACTGTTTCACTTACCCCACGCCAAACATAGCCTCTGCGCATTCTCCAATACGCTCCAAGTTCAATGTGGCGTCTACAATATTACGAGAGAACTTTTGTATTATACATCACATTGGGTACACATTAAATACAGCATGTGGAGTTCTATTTGATTTCGTTGTTTGTTAGACAAAAAAAAAAAACTATAATTTTTCGCAGCTAAGAAAAGTCAATAAAGAAATTGAGAAAAAAAAGGGAAAAGCTTCTTTAATGATAGTTGCAATTACCAAACACAATGATGTCTGATTTTACCACAGAAAAAAAGAAGGATTTCACAAACAGCACAGTTCCAAGCATGGGATATTTCTAAACCAATAACCAATAGTCAATAACTCAAAGGGCGGAATTTAATAAAGTCGGAAAGACCGGTACTTGTCTTTCCGACTTTCTCGCGGGAGGTTATCCTCCCGCCAGAATCTCGATTTCCAGATTATGGAAATCGGTATTTTTCAATTTCCGTAATCTGGAAACCGGATATTTGTACCGAAAAATTCCATAGCCATAAATTGTATGGCTACGTTTCGGTGCAAATATCCGGTTTCCAGATTATGGAAATCAAAAAACACCGATTTCCATAATATGGAAAACGGAACTTGGCAAATTAAGCCCGAAAAGACTCCAATCGAGTCTTAATAAATTTCGCCCAAAATATCTTAAAAGGTATAGGCGATGCCCTACAAATTATTAAACTAATGTATGAACATTATCCGAAGCTTCCGCCAGTGACTCTATAGATGTTTAGAGTTGCATATTTATTTTTTCATGATGGAGTTGGGGTTTCCCCCTTTGGATATATACTGCACTGCATGAAATTAAAGGCTTGCTAAAAAATATGGTGGGTATAACATCCAGGATTAGTGTGGATTTAAATATGCATTTATGTGGTGTCCCAGTTACCCATTTCCTTTACCTAAACCCCATCCCCCCAGCTTTTTTCTTTTATCAATTTGTGTTTACTGTGCTTAGTTTAATCTTGGGACGTAGAAAAATGTATGAAGCAAAGTCTGTTAAACAGAGCATAAGGAGGAAGAGGAACCATATGGAGAAGTAAAGAGGAAAAATCTTTGAGGGCAAAATTTATTACAGTTGCAAAGACCGCTATCGGTCTTTCCGAGATTCTCGCGAGATCATCCCGCGGGAAAATTTCGCTTTCCGTATTCCATAATGAGATCTTTCAATCAAAAGTTTTAGTAGCCATAGAAGAGACGGCTACCTTTCGATGGAAAGATCTCATTCCGGAATACGGAAAGCGAAATCCCCGCGGGGTGATCTCACGAGATCATCTCGTACGAGAATCTCGCGAACTTAAGCCCGAAAAGACTCGAATCCGAGTATTCGAGTCTTTTTCGGGTTTAATAAATTTCGCCCTTAGTGAGATACTGCCAGAGAGGAGAAATACAGTATAGAGGTAGTAGTTTATGACACATTATTTACTTGTGGAATCAAATGCTGGAGCTGTTCCATCTGCTGCGCTGTCCTGCATGGGAAACACCTCAACAAATTCCTTCTTGAAGACCGACAAAAGATAGGATATCCTATAGTCCAGCCTTACATTGAGGATGAACTGGAAATGAAACATTGTTGTGATCATTTATAAAGACGTTGAGAATAGCAGCGCAAGATATTTAAAGGGGACATGAAGTCACAGGTGGGCTGGCTTGGCTGACTAAATTAACCCTTTCAGTCAGGCACGGGGCTTTCCCTACCGCTGGCTAAGATAATCATTTCAATACAGTGCCGCCAACTGTAGGACCGCCCCCTGAAAGCGCTTAATCCTTACTTGTAGAATCTCCAGAATCTTGAGCTTGGTTTCCATAACGATGCTCTCCATCTCCACTTGCTTTCTTTTAACGGAGACCTCCTGGGTTCCTTCAGAGTTTATAGGCTCGGAGGAGCTGAACACAGATTGCTTCCGGTTAAGTAGCATGGTGGACATCATCTGTCCTATTCCGTGAACGGATCTTCTGATGTTTTTCCCTGAGCATATAATATCGCAAACAAAGAAATCAGAAAGATCCTCCTGGTCTTTCCAGTCATTTTCATGTGGTATTTTTTTTCCCAAACGGTGGCAATCTCAGTATTTTATAATAATTATACAATTTATTACATTTTTCTTTATTTTAAAGGCTAGGAAATTTACTTGTATTGCATTTCTCAAGCGCTTAAGCAGAATATTTTACATTTGTTACATAAAAGATAGTTAAAAGACAGATTGGGGTGACTTTTGACTCTGCTCTTTCCTTCTCTAAACTCATCTCTACCACTGCTAAAACCTGTCGATTTTTCCTTCGCAACATTGCCAAGATCCTCTGTCGCACCACTGCTAACACCCTCATACATGCTCTTGTCCTATCCCGCTTGCACCATTGCAATGTTCTTCTATCTGGCCTTCCAGATTCCTGCCTCTCCCCGCTCCAGTCTATTCTAAACTCTGCTGTCAGAATGCTCACCCTCTCTCCCCAGAAGGGACAGCCTTTCTCCCTATCTCTCTCTGCTTCTTGGCTCCAAGTAAACAAACGAATCATTTACAATGTTCTCCCTTTGACATTTAAGGCACTTCTCTCCATTGCCCCTCCCTACATTTCCTCACTCGTATGTCCGTACACTCCTCGACGTCAACTGCGCTCCTCCCAAAGTAACCAGATTTACATGCCACACACCAACACTGCCCTCTCTTGTCTTAAACCCTTTTCTCTCTCTGCCCCTCACATCTGGAATTCTATACCCCTTTATCTTCGTCAGGAACATTCCCTCTGCACTTTTAAAACCAAACTAAAGTCCTGCCCTTTGGAGCATTAGCACTGATTTTTATGTATATATTTTATTTTATTCTTAACTAGTTATTTATGCTTAATATTTGTATTTATTGACCAGTGTTTCAGCACATGGTTTCAGCCCTTTTTTACCCTTCTATCTGTGTATGTAAGTCTTCCTCCCATTTAGATTGTAAGCTCTACGGGGCAGGGACCTCCAACCTCTTGTGTCAACCACAACCCGGGAACTTAAAGTGATGTATCCTTGTGATATTACACTTGTATTGTGTAATGTACTTTTCCTATGTCTGTATTATATTTGTACTGCTGAATTGTACAGCGCTGCACAAATTTGTGGTGCTTTATAAATAAAATTATACCTACATACAAATACAGTGAAATTGACTGTGCCATTTAACTTATTTTAATAGGTTACATTTTTCATCCTGCCAACATGATAAGTTAAGGTAATGCAAGATAAAACAGTTCTGTAGAGAAACAACTGTTAGCACAAAGGGATATCCCAATGAGTCAGATAACAAAAATGGCTTTGTAGAATTTTCAAACACCCCACTTTTAATCTTGTTTTCCTGTTATGTTAGATTTATTATATATTATACAATGTCTTAGCTAGGAGATAGGTGCTCCTTAATTTGTCTTCCAAAAATTCTAAATTGTGTATAGAAAGCGAGATATTTAGTTATTTAGCTTTAAAATTGAGCTTTAGGGCACACTTCCTGTATATGCTTTATTTAAAGCACCACAAAAAAAAAAGGGACTGGCTGAGGTCTGTTTAGCAACATGGCTGCTATCAGTAAAGATAAAAACAGACAGAAAGCATTAACATTAATTCAACTTCAAAGATAACAATTTTTTTCAAACAAAGGAGTAGGGTTGACATATGACCGAAAGCTGTAAAAGTAAAATAAATAGGCTCTAATGAAATCATGGCTACCTGATTCTTCATCTCTGTACATGGCTTGCAGCAGCTCAGACTGTGGATTCTGGACGCAGTCTATGATTCCCAGAAGAGTTCGGGTCAACCGCAATAATTCACTGAAGCTATAAAACCCAAAATATATCAGGTGCCGAGCCAGACTGACTACCTAAAATAAAAATAAATAGCTTTTTCTTAATTGCAGCAATTCACATCATGATTATACAATAAAATACACCCTTACGTCTTTTTTGATTTTACCTAACATACATACAGTAAAGTTAAATAGCACCAAAAGAGGAACCAAAGCTCATTTTATCTAGTGGTGATTCTTAAAAGGGAAGTGGGGAAATACTTACTGAATGCTGAATGGGTTTTACTCTCCAACGCTGCCTCCTGCTCTCACTTGCAAGACGATATTTTCTGTGATCCACTTCATTTCCTGTTTCCTGTTCAAACTCACTGAACTGAGCATGCTCAGAAGCAGCTTCCATCAGAATTTTGCCTCTGCACATGCTCACCTCAACGAGTTTAAACAGGAAGCAGGAAATTAAGAGGATTGCATAAGGTCTTTCAAAGAAAGACGACATACATTAAGGCAGCAGTTCTCAACCTTTTTGCACCGCGACCCCTGCAATGACATCATCGCGGAGGTGTGCCCGGCCATGTAATGACGTTGCGGCCGCAACGTCATCACGTACGTGTGTCACGTGATGATGTTCGGCTGCAACGTCATCACGTACACGCGTGACGTGATGACGTTGCAGTGCTCGGCAGCAGTTCGCGACCCCTGTGAGCCGGTAGTTCGACCCCAAATGGGGTCGCGACCCACAGGTTGAGAACCGCTGCATTAAGGGCACGACAGTTCTAGCCACCACTTTTCTCACATGCTGTTTATATAAACTCACCTCAAATGTTAACTTGTTCTTATCTTCATGAGCAAAAGGCATGGATTCACTGACTACATTGTTCAGATAATCTTCCACAAATTCCATGGTGCTGCTGAACTTGTTCTTTTTGTCGTCTCTTGAGTCGTTCAAGTTGGAGTCATAGCTGTTTCATTGGCAAATAAAGCACAGTTTGAGTTGATAGGAAGCGAGATGCCTACATTCTCTTTAAAGGAGAACTATAGTGCCGATATAACTGCCCACATACATATAAAACTCCTTTATACTAAGCCAATTGCTGACACAAATAGTTAAAAAAAGGTTTAGGG
>JAKJJM010005525.1:0-11684 GCA_021901965.1 Pipa carvalhoi
AGGTGGGGACAGGGAGAAGGAGGGGGCACCAAGATAGCGCCCCCTCTCCTTCAGAGGGTATGGAGTAGGGAGGGGGCATTGTGGTGGGGGCAGCAGAGTGTGGGAGGGGGTTAAGGTGGGGGCAGTGCAATGTGGGAGGGGGGGTTGTGATGGGGGCAGCGCAGTGTGGGAGGGGGGATTGTGGGGGCAGCGCAGAATGGGGAATCAGGGGTGCTGTGGGGCGGGGCAGTATTGGGAATGGGGGGTTGTGGTGGGGACAGAGCAGTATGGGGAATGGGGGGTGTTGTGGGGCAGTGCAGTATGGCGAACGGTAGGGTTCACCACGTTGGGTATGTTACCGGCCCACCGCATGGTTGAAATGATTAAACTGGCCCCATACAAGAAAACTTTGCCCACTAAGGCAAATCTCTTCCTAAGCATGACTCATTACACCCAATCTCATTGTTTGCCATAGTTCTCAAACTTCAAAGAAAGAAAGTACATTCTGGTTTACTCCTAAGAAGCTCTAAGGCTTGATTTGATACTAAAATAGGAAGCAGGGCACCCACTAAACACACAGAGAATTAGGCAAGGCTGCCTTAGATGTTTACACATGCCATAGGAGTTTTGTCTGATCAGACAATGACTGGCATAATTCCCAGTGCGCTCATGTGTGTACTAGTCCCACAGGCACATAATGACATTCACAGAGGAAAGAATGGTTCCTAAACCCACAGAAAGAGGAGAGGCATGTTGTGCAACCATTTCCCTGCCACTAACTTTGTCCTTGTAGCATTTACAGAATATTAAAATATACCTGAATTCCCCATATATTACTGTTTGTTATAGTTCTAACACAATTAAAAAGTTTCATTTAACACTATGAAAAGTCTCTTTTATAAGCCCCAGTGAATTTGCGACAATTCGTGTCGGTTTTGACTGTAATCTACTGCGCATATTTGGAATATTGTTACAGAACGAATTGTTGTAAATTGTTACTTCGTAATTTCTGAGTGTTGTCAGGTGAATAAAGGAGGTGGTATATCGTAGACACTTTGTCAAACTGAGGTAAATGCTGGTAGTAGTACACAGTGATCAAATAGTATTGTGCATGTACAGAAGGTGATCATGTATATATAAATATGTATGTATAAATGTGATTACACTGTAGGCAGTATCAATATGAAGTACATGTTGGTGGGGATAGTGAGAACGTTTTCTGCAGAAGGGCTTTAGGGTAATCCTTTCAGTTGACTGATTATTATAATCCTAATCTTGTTATTCTCATCTCTGTCCCAGAACCATCTCTGTTCAAGCAACCAGGACATCTTGTTTTGCTTATTACTCCTGCACTAAATCTGACATATATGCTTTAGGGCCCATAATCCCGGGCTACTACATTGACTGCTGTGTGGATTTTACTTGGTCGCTTTCCTTTTAAGGCAGTCCTTGTAAAACTGAATCATATTAGCATTGGGAAATAGCATCATAAGGACTGTGAGTAACAACAATGGGAAACAACATAACAAGGGTTAACAAGACTATGCAATTTATTGCAACTCTATTAAATTTAATATAAAGTTGAATGTTGCAGATAATTACTATACCCTGGAACTATTGCAATGTCTGTTGCCACTGTAATCTGTTCCATCAGGAATAATGTAAACTAACAAGGATAATGTTTTGCATTTACTTTTGAGTTGCACAAAAGTTGACAGTGTAAACAAACCACTTGGGGGGGTTCCACTAACCAAGAACCTGTCATTTTTGGGGCCACAACCTGCAATATTTATTGTCTAGAAAACTAAGAGGCCATGCTTGTTCAGGGCTTCAAAGGACCAAATGGATTCTTATGTCATCATCTCTGTCTCATATCTAAATTCATCATTGAAGGATGTATGGCCATACAATCATGGCTGACCACATTAAATGACAAACTAACTGCTCACATTGAAAACTTGTTTTGCTTACCATCAACAAACCACAATGGCGGAATGTATATTTGTTAAATGGATGATCGGCAGATCTCCAGGTTTCTGGTGTGTATGCTGAAAAAGGAAAACATGTTGTATGAATGTGCGATTCTTACATATTTTGCACAGTATTCTAGAAGGAATGATCATTAACATTTATCAATTAAGAACTTGGGTCCCGTTTCCCAGCATCCTTTGCTGGCATGGTCTTAATTCTTATTTTTACTATGTTGTGACAAAGTTTTATTACATGTAATGTGTTAGCTTCTGTGTTCCCCTTACTGTTTACAGTGCCAAAGAGGATGGTGGCATTATATAAACTAATAAAATAATCTGAAGTCTAATGAAGGGTAGTGAATTTGAAATCTCTGCCACTGGTTGCACACATACACTAGTGTGTGAAAAATCTGCACTGCCACAATAACTTTACTTTGACATAAGCGCCAGGACAGGTTATAGGAGTATGCACAGCGCACATAAATCACACACTCACTAGAGAGTTAGCACATCTAATTGGCTTTTTACCCACAAATTCTGTGGATCACCATGATTCTGCAATAACAATGTGAGAATACTTCCTGCCCCTTTTATTTTTCTTACATGAGGTCCCTTTGCTTATAATATAATATTAACTTCGTTATATCTTGCCGTTTCATCTGAGGAAGGGTAGTTGTACCACTGTGTGTCATGCTGTGGCTCCATGCATATATTTTACTATCACCAAGTCAGTATCATTATAGAAGTATGATAATTGGGTTCGGTCTGTAATGCTTTCTTATAACTGTATCACACTTACCCATTGAATAGCAATTTTATATATCAGAAAAAGTTGGCGAGCACTCCTGGGTCTTGAAAATAGTTAAAACCTAAAAATGTTATTAATACACATAATATAAAAAAAAAACGCATATTAATGCTTAACAGCTCACGGGCCTTGATCACAGCCATTCAGAGACAAAAAGGAAATAAGCCGTGTCCGAAAATGGTGCATTTATAAAACACTCACCCAATGGTAAAACACAAGTATACTCATCTCCAAAGGCTCGCCTGATGTACAAGGCAACCGTCCAAGTTTTTGATGTTTTAACTATATGAGATACATGTATCTGTGCCATACCATTAAATAACTGCAGTTTATAAAAACTTCTGAATTACACAGAAAGTAAATATAATTGCTGCATAAGACTCAGTAGAATGGTGCCGTAGTGACCAACTCAATCAGGTACAATGCTTATTTACTTTAACCAAGTAATGGATTATAACAAGTCAATTCCCAGAGTTGTCATTGTATTTTTTAATCTTTGGTATTGTATTTATATAGCGCAGATATATTACTCAGCGCTTTACAGAGATTCATCATTCACTTCAGTCCCTGCCCCATGGAACTTACAATCTAGTTTCAGTCACACACACAGATGTATGTTTTTGGATTGTGGGAGGAAACTGGAGTGCCCAGAGGAAGCCCACACAGGTACGGGGAGAACATACAAACTCCAGGCAGATAAAGTCCAGGGTGGAATTGAACCCAGAGCCTCAGCGCTGCAGCAGTGTTAACCACCCTATCTTCTGATGAATTTATACTCCAATATAAAATAGCCCCTTTTTCAATTATTTAGAAAGAGCCAAAAAGAAAACCCATTCTGTTAAATTAAAAAGGGTTATTCCCCGGTACAGAACCAGACAGTGAAAAGGCATTTACATTCAGAAACTTGCAATAACTACAGAAGTGAAAACACTGGTTTTGTTTTGCTTTTATTTTAAGAAAGAACATAAAAACATTACAAGTTTGTGCGATAAATATCATTTAAATATTTACATGCCAATCTCCCTGTGCATGATTCCCCATAAAGACCATCAATATGGATTTAGGATGGTCACCTAAAAACAGTCATTATTTTATAAACGTAACAAATAGTTTGTAGGGATTGTGCCTGCATTTAGCTTTGTTGAAAAGGCAACAAATACCGGAGAGAAAAAAAAATGGAACAAATAGTGATGTGAATGGATGTAGGCCCCCCCCCCCCAGACTTTCCCAAACTCCCAACCCCTTAATCAATACTATTAAACTCTTTTTCTCTACTTAGTTATAGCCTTAAGTGCAATGACAGAAGAGGTGATTTGAAGCCCATTGATTGCAATGGAGACTACATGAAACCTAGTGACTTGTCACACCATCTGTGGTCATCATTAAGATCAATGCCAGTCATTTTTCTTGGCATCCTGATGCTAGCTTTAACTGTCATTACCTTCAGCCTCTGTACATGGGAATATTTGTTTGTTCTTTGATGAAAGAGACAGTTTGTTCCCAGTGGGACCCTCTGTGTCACCAATACCGCTGCACCCTCTTTAAACCCCTGCAGAAAACACATACATTACATGTTTGCTTGCGTTTAATGGTACATGGTATGGCTGGACTGACTCCATTTTACACAAGAAACAGTTTACAGTCCCAGCACCCACAGAGAGCAGGCAGTGGCCATATCGATATAACTTATTACACGACAGGCATGTGCAGTCATTGTCACATTCGAATAACAAACAAAGTTACCTCATTGTAAACAATGAAACATATCATACAATGGCAAAATAAAAAAAAACTTTACTAGTAATCCAAGCATCACCGTGATAACTTGTCATTTCTTCAGTAGGGAATCATGGATTTAGCATTAGTAATATAACGCCTGGCAAAAAAAAGTTAAGTCCACACTGCATATGCCATGCATAACTCGCATTAATGCATTATTGTCCTAGGAATAAGAATGCATTACATAAAGCATAGGATTAATGGTTGGATTATCTCTCAGTATTTGTTCTATTGGGTGTGTGCTGCTGGGGTGAGTGGGTTTACAATGAAAAAAATAAAGTTTTCTTATACCATATTTCATAGACATAACAGTCTTTTCCGGAAAGTCAGAGTTTTATCTGTAGAGGAGGTGATTATGCACCTCAATGAAGCACGTGTCTGGTGCTCTTTAACAGTTTAAAGGGCTCACTCACATTGCATCATAAGGACTAGTCACAGTGCATATTTCTCCAGTTACTCCTCATAGCAACACTTTCCCTTTACTAACCCACAGAGCAGATTATACTGGCACTGCCCAGATCTGACACCCTCTGTGTGCACTGAATGTCCATCTCTGGTACCCTCTGAATGTCCATCTGTGCCCATCCCTGAATGCCAAGCACCGGCTTCCTCTAGTCCCTAGGGGACTGTCCCACAGAGGTAGTTGAGACCAGTGCCCCCCATATCCGTGGCTCTCCCACTAACGGGTGTTTGTGCGGCAGTTAACCCTATAGAGCCCGGGTTAGGACACGGAGCAGTTCTGCTTCTTGCGCTGACGCTGTCGCCCCCCAGACTCGGGCTGCGCGCTGGCTCTGCGTCTCTCTAGCGCCGGGCTGAGCCAGGCAGGGGAGTCCACTCTGCGGATCAGCTCCTGGAACAAGTCGCACACGTTGTGGTTGCGCTTGGCCGAGGTCTCCAGGTAGCCGCAGTCCCACTCCAGCTCGGCTGTGGCAGACGCATGCGAGTCCATCTGCTGCCCGCTGCCCACTCCGGGGTACAGGTCTACCTGATTCCCGACCACCACCATGGGCACGTCTCTCTCCCCCTTCACCAGCAGGATCTCCTCCCTCAGCCGCTCCACCTCCCGCAGCGACTCCGGCTCGGCCAGAGAGAAGACCAGGGCGAAGGCGTCCGCTTGCTGGATCCGCAGTTTGCGCATGGCTGGGAAAGAGTAGCTGCCGCTGGTGTCCAGGATCTCAATGCGCAACTGCAGCGCCCCGGGCTCCGGGTCCAAACAGTGCAGCTCCTCCACCGTGCGCCGGTGCCGCTCCTCGAAGCGATCGTACAGGAATCGCTGAATCAGGGACGTCTTACCGACCCCGGCGGCTCCCATGAACACCAAGCGGACAGTGTCATTTGGTGGCTCGGACAGCGACATGCTTGGATCTGTGCGATTCTCGCAGATGTGCTGTTTGCGTCTGCAGTCGCAGTTTCAAGCTCCTGGGCAGTAGACAGGGCACAAATCTCTGCCGCCTGTGCAGTCGCGCCTGTATAGTACAAGACTCCAGTCAGACGCACAGACAAACTCTGCTCCGCTAATGCAGAGCCCTGTCTATTTATCTCCCTCCCAGACATCGCCAGCCAATCAGCATCCAGCTGGGACCAAGCTGATTGGCAGAGGGAAATGACCATGTGACCAGAGAGAAGGTTTCATTACACGCGTGTATCTTTGTGTACAGAGACTATAGAGGGGTGTGGCTGTGTCTATGGCTCACACACTGTGTACAGTTTGATTAAAGGGGAGAGATTTCCTTGTGCCGGTCAGTAGTAACCAACTGCAATAAAACACACAATAGTAATTATACAAATAAATATAGTTGTTTTAATACAAACTGCATCCAGGGAACTGTGTGTACATTTCCGTTTATCCAAGGCAATGGCTGAGAGGCAGCATGATCACATAGGGATGACTGCATGCTCCCCTGTGGCTTTTTATATATAAAAAAACATAATTGGGGTGAGAAATAAACACTTTGTTTTTCCAGCTGTTTAAGTCAGAAGGCTTGGGGAGGAAAAGTATCTTGTTTATTACAATGTTTTGATTTATTATTTTCAAATGAACGTTTATTAACAAATGAACCAAAAAAGACCTTCGGAGAGAAGAAATATATATCCATATCTGTCTTATTTATTTGGGACAGTACGGGTTAACACAAAATGCAACAACACAAAAAACTGCAATGGCAACAGTACCAAAGTGCAATAGCGACGAGATGCAATACCATAGAAGCGGCTTTAGCATAGTGACAAGATGCATAATTACAATGGCATCAGCAGAAGATGCCGCTGTAGATACTATGGGGGTTATTCTCTAAAGTCCAAATTGTTGTGTAAAGGTGCGAATTTGCGAGCTAAAGGCTGCAACTGTCACAGTTGCAACTTTACTATGGGAATAATGTAGCCGTGATTTTACTAAGAAAATGTTGTCAAAGTCGTAACTTTAAAAATTGTCGCGTCGCGATTTTATAATGGGAAAATTGTCGCAGTCGCAGATTTGCTACGGGAATCCGCTGTTTGTGAATTTGACAGTCGAATTCTCACTTTAGAGAATAACCCCCTATTTCATAGGTTCACGTTTTGCCATTTTGCAGATCCGTATACATTGCGTCTTATAGCGGTTACAATTCTTTGTGTTGTCGCATGTAAAATAGACAGTATTGATGCTAAGAACTTGGCTCAGCTGGTGAAAGTAGCCTTCTCAGTTTTCCCTGCCCCAAGAGCTCACAGGTAAGGTAAGCCCCTCCCAGTTATAATTCTGCATTGTGGGCTGCACACATATAACCATTAAAGTCTCCATACTAGCTTGGTCCGGAGTTGTGAGGAGAGCCAGGTCAGGAGGGCATCCGCCAGGACAGCGCACCCCTCCACAGGGGCCAGCACAGTATGGGGAACATGGGGGGCTGGAGGCAGAGCACAGGGTATGTGAGGGCTGAAGGCAGCACAGTATGGGGATGTGTGGAGCTGTACAATATGGGAAAAGGGGTGGGTGGGGTGGTGCACAGTATAAGGAAAAGAGAGGTAGGGCCAGCACAGTATGGGGAAAGGGGGTAGAAAGGAGCTTAAACATTACCTGCTGCACTATATGAGGGCACTGCTACACTGTTTGGGGCTAAAACAGCTCCACTGTATGGGGTGCTATGGGGGAGGAACTGATGTACTGTATGTGGTACACTGGGGGGGTGGAAGAAAGTGCTGGTGGGGGAGGTAACACTGGGTCCTGGCATAGGTGGGATTTAAAACTGGGTCCTGGCACGGGGGAGGGAGAATCTGTTCCCAAGGAATTTTTATGAAACTGCGCCCTACATTTAAACTGATAACGCTTCCAAGGAAAAACACACCCTGACCAGTGAATCATGTTAGCACTGCAGCATCTGTAAATAAGTCTCAAAGACATACACACCTTGTGGGTACGTTTCCTTTCTTCAGCACAAGCAAGAGTTACTTGAAGTATTTTTATGGTTGAGCAAAAGATCAGAGACCCCAGACTGGCATACAATAGTAAGCAGCAAAATGCACCTCCTGCAATATATCAACAATCAACATGCCCTGAGCGTACAACTGCTCCTTCAAGCTTTCCTGAAGAATAAGTGGATTGGAAACTTATCCTCAAGCAGTCACAAAAGGGATTATGTTAACAATGTTGAATAATTAGAAAGATGACAATTTTATTTTTCCAATCTGGATGGCACAATATCAAATCTGAAAAGAAATTTCATCATGGAAGTGCAGTGAAAAAAGAACAAAAATAGTTTATATGAACACAAGGAATGTTAGAGCTGCTCCTTTAGGGCGAAATTTATAAAACTCGATAAATTTCCACCTTCTTGAGGTTTTTCGATGAAAAAAAAAACGGATGCCCGATCGCAAAACATCGATACGTTTCAATCGATTTTTTTCCAAATGAAACATTCCGAATGATATTTTTTGATCTTTAATCGATGGAAAAGTGCCGTGTTTCGATCAGAAAAAAACAATCAAAAAGTATCGATTGATATTTTTTGATCAGACCCATTTTTTAACATTGAAACAACTCAAGAAGGATGAAATCGATCTTCTCAAGTTTTGTAAATTTCGCCCTAAGTGTCTAAATTAGTTGTATAAGGAATGGCGTATGTAGCATGCGTTACATATTGATCCTGTTTTATAGGATAATTACACATTTGGTATCCCAACTGTCTCCAACACTGGAATGTGATTACCGTATTCTAAATTTGTATTAAGGCGTGTTTGGTTCATATTCACCACCAGGGGGCAGTAGGTGCAGATACCTATTTTGAAAATGAACAGAATTGCACACTGTTGCATATTGAAGCTTCGTCTGCTGTTTAATGCAGAAGGACGTCTTTTTAAATGTCAGCCCTAAGTATATGAATTTGTTTGTGTTTTTACCTTTTTTAGTGTGGAAACAGTGTATCAACATAGGGTCATGCAGTAAAAGGGGAAATGTTAGCTTCCCATGAGACTCGGGGCACAGGCCACAGTCAAAAGTTTAAGGGGGTCATTCCGGTAGCTCCGAATTTTCCGTCCCGAATTCACTTATAGCGAACTCCCATTATAAAGTCGCGACTGCGACAAAAAAATTGTTGCGGTCGTGATTTTATAATGGGAGAATTGTCGCGGTCGCGACTTTATATTGGGAGTTCGCTATAAGTGAATTCAAGATGGAAAATTCGGAGCTACTGGAATGACCCCCTAAAATGGGTCCAGCCCCACTAGTTTCACAACCCGTGGTATCTTCTGCATTGTGCGCAGTGAAAAAATAAACCGTTGCAACCCCTTAAATGTATTTTACAGAAATGTTTCATTATAAAGAGTAAGGGGGTTTCTGGGGCAGGTGCCCATATATGGCCCACAATATGGACTGTATAAACTTCACTGAACCTCTTTGCACCATATGTACTAGCGATTTACTCCACTGCGGTTCCCATTGTTTACCATCATCCTTTAATGGAATCGTCTTTACCCGCTCCGCAGTCTGTGCTGTGTGTACTTACACGTACAGTCCTTTACATCTGCAGCCTGCAGATGGATTCATATTGAGATTTACTAATAGAGTAGCAGGTGTCCCAAACTAGTTTCTCATGTTATCGTGGATATTTATTCGTTTGTGATAAAGGCTCCTCTAATCTACAGCTAAAGTGGCTAGTGCCCGGATTAGTTCACCAGTTTGTAAGTTATATGCATAAAAAGTCTCATGCATGCTTGTCTGGATAACTTCCAACTGGTTAAAATAGA
Organism: Pipa carvalhoi; assembly: GCA_021901965.1. NCBI lineage: Eukaryota > Metazoa > Chordata > Amphibia > Anura > Pipidae > Pipa > Pipa carvalhoi. The sequence continues at coordinate 9,751 of JAKJJM010005525.1, forward strand.
ATAGGAGATTGAAACATTCTAATTCTTATAATAGAAGATAGAAGCATGTAAATGTCTAGGGGTCAGTGTTACCATTCCCAGTATTACTAAGGGGGTCATTCATTAAAGTGCGAATTCACCTAACATAGTGACTTTGCGTCTGTTTGCGTCACTACGATCAGGAAGACGCCAATTCACTTCTTATTTATGAAGCGGCTGCCAGACTTGTTGAACAAGTGGACGGTGTCAGATGCGATCGCATGTGTAGTGCGGCGTAGTCAGTTGGACAATAGTGAGATGCGGAGTCATGCGGAGTGAGGCAAATTCCTCCAGTGAAGTGCAGTGATGTCATCCATACCATATCCCACTAACTGTATATGAGTGATTAATACATCTATTTCTATGTCACCTTGTCCCATTGTCACTTTTGAATGAATGGTCGCCTTTCGCAACACTGGAGCCCTGCCATCAACCCCACAATTCGCCGCTCTGATCTGGTGAAGACAAACAGGTGAATTCGGAGCAATTTTCTTAGTCTCATTCGCACCTTCGACACACTCTGTCACATGCTGAATAGTCGAATTACCTGTGCACGTGCACACAAAGTGATGCAAAGAGCTCCGTAAGTCCTCAACTGTCGTAAGCGTTCGAATTGGTTGCAAATTCGTCACATCGCAGAGTTTGTTAAATAAGCAGAGTTGGAGAAGTCGAGAAAGGAAGCAAATTCAGCTATTTATGTGACTATTCGCACTTTGATGAATGACCCCCTAAATGTTCCAGCTCATAGTACAGTGCAATCTGTTAACGCATCCGTGCTGCGGCAGATTAAAATATGTCCCAAAGTCCATGGATCCTGGGGGGAGGCAAAATATGTTGCCTAGCAACCCCCAAAACAAGTTAAGTTATTTAGTGTTAAAGAACTCCAGAAATCACTGAGCCATTCACTGCAGCCATTCAGCAATGACATCACAGCATGCAGACTGCACAGCATATGGGGCGCACTCCTAATGAGGGCCTAGGTAATAATAATCCACCACTGCTTTAGTTCCTTTGCTTTTTGGCCTTGTGTCGCTACCAACAACCAGTTAAACTTGACCCTTGTATTCATTTTAGAAGGATACACAACGCCACTTTATCATAGCATATTTACAGACCTTGTGTTTGCAATAGAATATTGAAGCATGTGTGCAGAGTTTAATTTGACTACATGATACCAGTGATGTTTATGATCCTTTGTTTTATTTTTTATATAAAATGTAGGTTTATCAGGCACTCTGGTCTCTGGCAGCACTGAGCCAGGTAACCACATTATGTCCACATGCAGAGCTGAAGATACCACGAGTGATAGTCCATCTTTTAAAATTGAACCCTCGATAAAGATAAACATGCAGGAGGGGGGCCATGCACCGAATGGGATTTAGGCACTGTGTAAAATGAATATTACTATAATTACACATTTAATTAAAAAGACAGCACATTAGATGGTAAATTATTAATTAGTAACACTTTAGGGCTTATTTGTCAAAGTGAGAATTCGACTGCTGAAGTATTGCTACGCCCTCTACTCATTCACTAAACAGGGGATTCCCATAGCGAAGACACATCAGTAGCTGTTTCTTGTGTAGTGCCGCATAGTATGTATGTATGTATATGTATGTATGTATGTATGTATGTATGTATGTGTATGTATGTATGTATGTATGTATGTGTATGTATGTATGTATGTATGTGTATGTATGTATGTATATGTATGTATGTATGTATATGTATGTATGTATGTATGTGTATGTATGTATATGTATGTATGTATGTATGTATGTATGTATGTGTGTATGTATGTATGTATGTGTATGTATGTATGTATGTATGTATGTATGTGTATGTATGTATGTGTATGTATGTATGTGTATGTATGTATGTATGTATGTATGTGTATGTATGTATGTGTATGTATG
>JAKJJM010005529.1:0-14765 GCA_021901965.1 Pipa carvalhoi
TTTTGAAAAATTCGATTCGGCTGATTCGGCGAATTTTTCCAAAAAATTTGATTCGTTCCGAATTAATTCGCGACGAATCGGTTCAGCGGCGACGGCGACAGTCTCGGTGATAGCATTAGCAGTAGCAGTGGCGACGGCGACAGAAAAAAACGCTGCTTCGTTCTACTGAATCGGCATGAAATTCGGATTCGCTCCGAATCGAATTTTTCCTGAAATTCAGAACGAATTACAATTCGTCCGAATCGATTCGGCCATCTCTTATTATAATCTTTTTTAACCTTTCTTAAAAAGCATAAACTGTCTGATTCCATGTTGTGCACCCAGCAAGGTAACGATATATAACTAAATCTATAGAACGAGAGCACAACCTACAAAATCACAAACTTTATATACGTACACACACGCATACATACATATTTTAGTGAAAAGCTTTCTATTTATTCTGTAACAGTGCAGGCCAAGGGAAGCTGCCATCTAGAACAACTTGTTCTTATTATTTTGTACATAAAAGCCTTTTCTTTCTACATGAGCTGAAACCTTCACCCCTCAACTTTTTCTAATCCCCCCCACCCTTCCTTCTCTACCACCCTTTCCTAACTGCATGTAAAATTCATTTGACATGTCCTCATCTGGTAGTGTTAAGCTCCCAGTACTTCAATATGAAAATACCCAGTAACCTGGGAGTAAAATTATCACTATTGCAAAGTTCTATAATCCTTTGCCCTCACTCCCAGCATTCCCTCAAAACTAAAATGAATAGTTGATTATAACTAGTAAAGTAAGTGTGTATAATGAATTTTCTGTTTTTAGTTCTTTTCCTTGTTTGATGAAGGTTACATCTCACAAGGTATCGGTGTGCTTTCATTGTCAAAATGTTGGGCAAATTTTCCAATACTTTTAGCCATAAACCTGAATAATAATTCCTGTAATTACCTACCCAGCTAATTTAGGCTGATGTCTCAAGGCACAAAGCAGACAAATGTTTTCATCATGACGCTTTTCACTATGAATTTACCAGCAACAATCCCTAAACACCTTAGTTAGAGTAATGTCACATTGTGGTGGGCACTTACACTGCGTTGCCTTTTGCAGTAAAAATGCGCGGTGAATTTAATACTATTTTCCACAAAACTAAAAAAGGCAATCGCTAAGCATATTTAGCATGTTACAACCATTGTCTAAAAAAGGGACATTATTTTGACAACTTTGGATTCTGAAAACTGTAAGTTGCATTTGGCTTTCCTTGTTGAACAACAAAACAGAGGGGTCACAACTAAGAAATACTAATTTCCAAAGGTTAGTGTTTGGAAATGCCAAGCAAGCTTCTACCACTTCTTTATAGAAAATTCACGGGTGATATTCTGAAACATTATGGCTGATCTCATACACACAGTATTAATACACATATAGCTAAATTTCCTTTACAAAACATTGTCCATAGCTGGTTGTAGAGTTATGCACCTGGTTCTGCAGAGATACAAGGTGAGTCATTAATCATGATCAGAAGAGTAGCATGGCTTATTTATTATACGCTTGAACCAATGTCTCAAAATTCAGAGCAAAGTGACATCATAATGATACTCCGGCTCCAAGCAAGGACAGATGGGCACCAAATTTAACAACAGACTGGGTATGACATGAAATGTTAAAAGGTATGGCTTCACAGTTTCTGATGCTCTCAGAAAACCGGTTGGACCTTGAGTAAGTATTCTTCTCGTTTGTTTACGCATGAATAGTTACAGGATTGCAGCAGATAATTTATAGGCGCCCCTAGGAATAAAAATGGCTACATTTCAAAACCAATAATATATCTTTCACTGTGGAAAGCCACAGAATTTATATCCTCATATGCAGTTTTTAAATTCCTGAGAAGCAGAGAATAAATGCCAAAAGCTTAAAAATATGAGAAAGAAATTCCTGCAGTTACTTTATGCCCTTCCTCAAGCTTCATGGTCACCTGTATGTGAGGAAGAAAGAAGACTGGAATGTTGTACAGCTTCTGAATAATCATTGTAATTTGTTGGTGCTGAAGTTATGAGATACTGCAGGAGACGTGACATTGAAAGATGGCAAGGTGAATAATTGGCAAATAAATATAAATTCCAGAGAGAATAGGATTTTAAGGCGGTAGGCTGAGGTGGCTTGTGTTTAGTACCTGATACCGCTGCAGTTGTTTTTCAGCTTATCTATCTGCAGACTCACACAAACAAACACACGTATGGGGGACATTATCAAATTAAAGAAAACTTTCCTTTGTGCCTCTAAGAACGTATAATATTGTGTACGTTCCATGATTATTGATGAGAAAAATGACTTATTTTGAAAAAGGCAATATTTCTAAACCACAGCTGCGCTTGTTCAGCTTTATGACCGCGATTCTACCATTTTTTCTATCAGAACATCAGTCACATCTGTCAGAACAATTAAAAGCCGCTCCACCTGTACATCCAGAACCTTTTGTTTCCATTCCTGTATTACAAAAGTGATTAAGTAAACAATGTTATGCAAAGGGTGAAAACTAAAACGGAGCCATTTTATAAAACATGAACTAAAACTTCAGGCTTTTTAAGAGATAATGCGATAAAAGCCATTGTACAATGTCTGATGCAATATCAACAACTACACTGAACTAGGTATTTCTACCAACTTTTAGGTTTTTCTTTTTTTCAAACATTAATTCTGAATTTAACAAAGACCTTTAGTGTGATGTAATGCAATTGCCACCCAGGTATCCACAATCTCCCGTGGAACATCTCTAACATTGTAACATAGCAATGGTCACGAGCGGCAGCTTCCTCATAGCTGCACTGCTCGTGACTCCGGTACTTATGGCTGCCGGCAAGCGCTGGGGCTGTGTATAGCCCAGCGCTTCCGGGTTCAGTGGCCAATCACCACATGTGATGTCAGTGGCGGGAGGTTTAAATCTGAGCGCTGTGATTAACACAGTGCTCGAGTATTAATGTCTCTTTCTATATTGGATCTTCTGCCTGGCATTTGGTTAGAGTTTCTGCCTGTCTACCTTGCCAAGTGTACAGCCTGCTACTGCCTCTAGTGTTTCAGCTTCTTAAATGGATCTGCAGCTCCAGAGTGTCTTCACAGCTAGCACCGCAGTCTCAATCAAGCCAGCTTCTATTTGTTCTGTGAGTTATAGTTCAGTGTGTGCCCAGAGATGCTGTGAGTTACTATTCAGTTGCAGTTCAGCTGTTCCAGGTTCTGCCAGTGTTATTAAATGAGTGATCCAGCTGCCACCAATGGGGGGTTAACCTGAGGGCTGCGACCAGGGAGGTGCCTGCTGCAATGCCCAGTACCCCCTTGCAGGGGTTTACAGGTGAAGACCTGGCCCTCCTTAGATTCGCGCCTCAGAGTTATCCAGAGTCAACACTCACTGTGGTATAGAGAATCCACATCTTTTTAAGTCACATTTGCTCCTATTCCTCTCACACCCTGTTCTTACACGTGTACACCATTTACTTTAGTTTCTCTAGAAGGTGTACCACCCTTTCCTGCATTTTTCATGTTTTGTGTGCCTTAGTTCTTCCAGAGGCATAATGGGCTCTGGGATCGCTATAGTGCCTCTATAGCCAGTTCCCGTGGTAGCCCCTTGTGTGTGCCTGAGATCCGTGACAGTATACTCGAGCCCATGACAGTAATATAGTTTATAGGGCTGAAAAAAGACACAAGTCCATCCAGTTCAGCCTATTTTCCTGCAATGTTGATCCAGAGGAAGGCAAAAATCCCACGAGGCAAGAGCCAATTATCCTCATATTAGGGAAAAAATTCCTTCCTGAATCCAAATATGGCAATCAGAATAATTCCCTTGATCAAGATCCCACCTTCAGTTATCTAGCACCCATAACTTGTAATGTTCTTACACTGAAGGAACGCATCCAAGCCAGTTTTGAATTCTTTAATGGAATCAACTATGACAATTTCTTCAGGCAAAGAATTCGATAGCCTCACTGCTCTTACAGTAAAAACACCCCTTCTATGCTGGTGCAGACACTTTCTTTCCTCTTTACGCAGAGGATGCCCCCTTGTTATACTTCTAGTTCTTGGCATAAAAGCATTGTGGGAGAGATCTCTGTACAGACCCCTGACATTTATACATAGTTATTGGGTCACCTCTTAATCATCAATTATCTAGACTAAACAAGCCCAGTTTTGATAATATTTCTTGGTACTCTAGTTTGCCCATTCCTTTAATTACTTTAGTAGCCACCTTTGAACCTGCTCAAGCTCAACCACATCTTTCTTGTACACTGGTGCCCAAAACTGCACACAATATTCCATGTGTGGTCTAACAAGTGTTTTGTAAAGTGGTATAATTATGTTCTCGTCATGTGTATCTATGCCTCTTTTGATGCACCCCAGGATCCTATTTGCTTTGGCACTAGTTGGTACAGTTAAGTTTATTGTCAACTAAAATTCCCAAATCCTTTTTCATGTCTGCTTTTCCCAATGTTTTCCCATTTAGAAAATAATCTAGACATGCATTTTCCCTTCCCATATACATAATCTAACATTTATCAATGTTAAACCTCATTTGCCACTTTCCTGCCCAAGCCTGCAATGTAACTAGATTCATCTGTAATAAACTATCCTCTTTTGTATTTACTACTTTACACAGTTTAGCATCATCTGCAAAAATTGAAAATTTACTATGCAATCCCTCAGCAAGGTCATTCATAAATATAGTGTATTGTATTGTATTTATTCATTTATATAGAGCTGATATATTACACAGCGCTTTACAGAGATTCATCATTCACTTCAGTCCCTGCCCCATGGAGCTTACAATCTAGTTTCCCTATTCAGTCACACACCTATAGACAGACAAAGATGTATGTTTTTGGATTGTGGGAGGAAACTGGAGTGGCCAAAAGAAACCCACTGACAGAAGAGGGCCCAAAATTGAACCCTGGGGTACACCACTATTTTACACCAATGACAATAGTACCTTCACTGATATATCAGGTCAGCTAACATCCCAGGGATAGGTATTGTCATGGAAATGGGGGCCACAGGACTTGGGCACCACTAGGGGTGCTATAGTGCACCCAGATCACGTCATGCCTCTGGAAATGCTATGACACCCTGAGACTAGAAACTGGAAGTAGGGAATGTGCATCCTATTGCTGTAGCAGGGTTGGTGCTGGCTAACATTCCTCAGAACACACATGGGGCAGTAGAGGAGAGGAAACACAGAAGCCTGGGGGGAATGGATTCTGTTAAAACTCAAATTTCAAAATCAATATTCAAAATAGTTAAAGCTTTGGCGACTGGCACTGATAACTAAATTACACTAATTGTTATGCAGCACACATCAGGGTCTCTGAGCCAGCAAAGCTCAGCTTTGAATTTTCTTGGGGTGCCTTATACTATCCACTAGAGCCATTACTGGGGAGAGGATTTTTACCTGCCACGCTCTGCTAGCTTTCACTCACTACCTCCTGTTGAAACAAAAGAAGATCTCTACCAAACACTTATTCCGATGCACTCCATAATGCCCTATAAAATGGTCCACCCTGCAGCTCTGTACTAGCTAGGAGACTCCTGATTTCTTCTTCTTCTAACAGACTCATAAGGTCTCTATAGTTTGCACCTGTGGATCCAGCCTCCCAGGAATGCTGCAATAGGCTCAAGGCATGACTCCTTCCATTTTTACCAGCACATGTGCTCTATAGAGAAGCGTGAAACAGTTCAGCAAACATTTCAATTTTGCTGCTTCCAACCAGTTTGTGATTTCAAAAAAAAGTATCAGAATGCCATATATACAGCGGGTGAAATAAGTATTGAACACCTCTCCAATTTTCCCAGGAATGCAAATATATTTCTAAAGGCACTATTGACATGAAAACCTCACCGGATGTCGGTAACAATCCATCCAATCCACACAGGCAAAGAAATCAAACAATAGATGTCCATAAATTAAGTTATGTGTAATAATGAGAAATGACACATGAAAAAAGTATTTAACACACTTACTGAAATGTATTTAATACTTCATACAAAAGTCTTTGTTGGTGATGACAGCATCAAGATGCCCCCTGTATGGAAAAACTAGCTGCATGTATTGCTCAGGAAGTGATTTTTGGCCCATTTTTCCATACAAATTCCTTTCCCATCCTGAAGGTTCTGTGGGCTTCTTCTAGAAACTCTGAGCTTTTGTTCCTCTATATTGGATTCTAGCATCTTTGTTTTCTTTCTCTGAAACCAACTGAGAGTTTCCCTGGCTGTGTGTTTGGGATCATTGTCTTGATGAAATGTTCACCCTCATTTCATCTTCATCATCCTAGTTGATGGCAGCAGATTTTTATCAAGAATGTCTCGGTACATTTGAACATTCATGCTTCCTTTAACTATATGAAGTTTGCCAGTGACGTATGCTGAAAAACAGCCCCCATGATGTTCGCCTCCAAACTTCACTGTTGGTATGGTGTTTTGGGGGGGTTAAATGCAGTTCCCTTTGGCCTCAAAACATGATGTGTATAATGGAAATTTTGGTCTCATTTGACCAGACTATATTCTCCCAGTATTTCACAGGCATGCCTAAATGTTGTTGAGCAAGCAAGCAAACTTGCTTGAACATTATTTTTGTTCAGCAATGGAGTCTTGTTTGTCGAGTGTGCATGCATGAGGTTGAGTGCATTAGTAATTGTTCTCTTTGAAACAATTGTACCTGCTGATTCTAAGTCCTTCTAGCTGTGTATTGGTATTGTATTTATATAGCGCTGATATATTATGCAGATAAATCATTCACTTCAGTCCCTGCCACAAAGAGCTTACAATCTAGTTTCAGTCACACACGCACAGATTTATGTTTTTTGGATTGTGGGAGGAAACCGGAGTACCCGGAGGAAACCCACACAGGGAGAACATACAAACTTCATGCAGATGAAGTCTAGGGTGGAATTGAACCCAGAACTGCAAGGCAGCAATGTTAACCACTGCACTGTAGCTCTCCACAGGTGGTCCTTGGCTCATGGACAACTCTTCTGGGTCTTAAGGTTGCAAATACATAGGGACATCAGTAATAACTGCACTTCATTGTATTGCTGCAGATGTCTAACTGTGACTCTTGTACCTCACCATTTGTCTTTTTAAAAATAAATTATTTACTCTGTTTATCTCTTGCTGAATTTATAATACCCAATCCCTGCAAGTTAACATTGGGACCTCATTCAGTACCGGTAAAACAACATACATAAATGCATCCTTTATAGTGACTTCTGGCTGTGTCATTGGTACTGCACTCATTTGTTTTCTGATAATATTTTCTAGGTAAGACAGGAACATTACTACAATACGAAGATTACTACTAACACCATAGCAGACAAATAACAGTAGTCTTTACAGTAGCACTGTTCATTCTGTTCTACTAAATTATACGTACCTAGGAAACAGAGCAGGGAAACCAAATACATTCCAGCAGCCAGTATTCTTTGGCTGTAAATCATGAACTGGTTGGAAGAGGCAGTAAAAGTCTAATTGTATCTCTGCTGCATATTCTTTTAAACTTATAATGTATTACTCCAGTCAAGTGGCCCTGACAGATTCTGCTTCACCTGTTATCTCACAGGATGGATAGAGAACCACAGCTTGTTACAGAACATGTTTTTTTTGTCTTTACGTACATATCATTCCATTTCATATAGACATATTTCAAACCTAAGTAGTCATTGCTTATCATTGTACAAGAGGAGAAAAAAGCACCAAAAAAAATAAATAAATAAATCAATGCCAACAAGTTCTCTCTGTCCAAGTCCAGACCTCCCAAGTGAAATGGGGTGCAGTTCTTAATACATGACCTCTCCGGGCCTCCCCTGACCATGTACCTGATGGCTGGCCTGTGGCAAGATGTCCTTGGTGTACAGAAGAGGTGGGCGGTGTGCTGGCAACAGCATTTTAGAACTGTTAATGATGTCACTGTTGCTTAGTTAATTCGGAAACATCATTAAAAATTTCAGCCAAGGCTGTCAGGCTTGCACAGCTTGGAACTTGGGAGGTATGCACCTCCATGTTCAACAACAACACCCATTGCAGTTGCCTTCCCAAGCTTTCATTATAATCTGGCCATGAGAGAGAAACAACAGTGAGGGTGGAGATGTAGAAGAGGGTTATATGCATAGGAGTAGTCCTCCTAGTAATGCTGAACAGCAAAATATTATGATGACGTGAACAGAGGTGCCAGTCAGCAGCCCAATGGAACATACTCTCAATAAAACCCATGTGTCTAGTGCTACAGAATATGTAAGTTGGCCTGATTCAGGTATAACCTTCCTCCCAAACTCCTCTCTACTACATTTTCAGTCTATTTAAATTCTCAGAGATTGACTTCTGCAAATGTTACTAACAGCAGTACTGAGGCCATCCACGTCATAAGGAACATGTCTAGGTGTAAAACATCACCTGTATAGAAAAGTTTTACGATGGTGATGATTCACTGGCTAAATTCCAGGAGTGTTGGCAGATTGTTAGTAGTGGAAAAATAGCAACGTTAGCAAAACAGCACTTAGAAATCAATTAATGATGCAGCATTAACATTTCTCTTGGTTTGGCAGCCACTATTTATATGAGATTGGTCCGATCATTTCTCTTTACCAAGTGGTATTTCCTGGAGATTATACCCAGCAACGCCCAAGGGTAAATAGTTTTAAAATCATCAATGTTACTGGATCCCAGTGATTTTGATGTGGTTCTCTCTATCCGCTAATGATAAAGGGGGGTACAGACATATTTCTCTAGATTTTCAGAGGGAAAAAAAAAATGAACACCCACACTAGCACAATTATTGGACATGGTGGGATCACCATGTAGATTTTTTTTCTTACAAAAATCTTTCCCACTAAACAAACCCTAGGGACAATGCATTAAGTAGCAGCATAATTATTCCTTAAAGGGATAAGAAAATGTAGAACCTTACTGATTTTTAGGTTGAGGAACCTATCCATGGAAGACATATGCACAAAAATGAGAAACCTAGCCTATTTGAGGTCACTCATTTATTTAAGCCTGTGCTGCAACCCACTTGTTCACACAGATACTGCTCTTATAACTGCAGTAAAATTCTCATTTGAGATCCAGAGGGAAACATCTTTCTTTCTTTGTTACAGTCCCCCAATCAAGATGAAAAAGATCTGTGAAGATTGCCTGAAAGTGGCAGCCAAGGATGAACAAGCAAGTGTGTCAAGTAAGATGAATGAGTTTCTCAGCTGGATAAAATAAGCTACATTCAATTCATTAGAAACTTCCACATAGCCAAACAGGGCCAGGAAAAGGGTCATAGGGGTGGAGAGAGGGAAGGGGATAGCACAGCACATAGGCAGATGCCCAAGCAGAATAACTGAAAATATGATTAGATACAAACTGAATTAAGCAGGACATCAGCAATATAAAATTCATAGTAATATAAAAAAAAAGTATTTTAAACAAGACTGAACTAAAAGTAATTGCAGAAGAAAAGTATGATGTAGTGACTCTGGATGGAAAAAGAATGGGCTATGTTTAGTGAAGAGAGGAGACGTGTAGGATCCTTATGATGAAATATATACCCAAGGATATCGGTAATGAAAATCATAACATAGATGCACCAATCTGCAGCTCAATAGATTTCAATGCAAGTGCTGCTATTGTGCAGTGCACAAGTATTAGAGTGTGTTGGCTTACACTGCCATTGTCTGCATCTCCTTGATTGTCTGTTTGTTCTAGCCCATTGCATTTCAGAATCTTTAGCTGTATAATGTTAATGAGTTACAGTTCTGCTGTCCAAGTGCTCCTATGAGTTTCAGTTCTTTTTTCCTGGCTCAAAGTACCCCTCTATGAGGTTACAGTTAGAGTGCTCCTGTGCATGAGTTACACTACTGCTGTTCCACAAGCCCAGCTACCACCAGTGGGGAGTTAACTTTGGGAACTTGAAAGAAAGGAATGCACACAATAAATAATTATTTTTAGGGTGCAGTAACCATTTCAATGCATTCCATTCAGTGCAATGGAAATAAATGGGTAATGCACCTTAACACATGTATTTTGCATGTGCGCTCCTTTCTTTCAAGTTCCTGTATGACTTAATACCAGACCATGTATCTAGGGAATAGCACCACAAACTTATTTGAAGTTGTGTGACCAAAACGTTTGCACTTTCAGGTTAACCTTGGGGTCACAATCTGGGGGCTCCCTCACAGCAAAGTCCATACCTCCTTGCAGGCGTTCAAGGTAACGGTGAGAAACCCCTTAGGTTCCGCTTCCTAGAACTGACCAGTGCTAACATCACTATGTAAAGAGGATCAACAACAGAGTATTCCCCATGGTGCAAAGCAATGCGGAAGGTAAAGCTGAATACTTGATTTTGCATTACTTTGGCAAACTGGTTTAAACAGCTATACGTTGGGGATTGTTGTGGGTTTGGCTAGCTGAACTGGTTTGCAAAACACAGAACTCAACAAGCTCCAGCACTGAACTGATCTGATCTTTAAAACCAATTGGAAAAAAGGCTATTTGTCATTTTCTTCTTCAAATTAAAATAAAAACTCTAAGCTTCAAATCAGAAAGAAAACTAGCGACTCATCTCCAGACAGCAGCACAAACTTTGTTGGCTGCCTCATGGAAGAAGCTTATACTACCTCAGCAAAAAGAAAGTTAGTTGGATAGAAGTGATGGGAAATATCACTAGCTACTTACAGGAGGACATGATGAGGAGGGACTGGTTGCCATGGGAACAATATCTGGAAAATTTAAAATTAGGTTCATACTAATCAATTTAAAGCAACAAATTAGCACATTCTATATTGGATTATTAATATGATTTTTTTAAATCTCTTTTCTTATATTTTGTGCCTATTTTTTTGTATGTATTAGACCACTAGTTTTAAAGTTAATGTCTCGCAATGCAGCTTTTTTGTGGTTATCGCTGTTTGAACACGTTTCAATAACACTTAATATGACATTAGAAAATTATAATGGAAAAAACATATGATTATATAATGCTGTTTTATTGTATGCTTTATTGTATCGGATCCAATTAAAAAAAACAAAAAAAAAAAAAAAAACTTAAACCCCCTCCGCCCCCAAAAAAACACTATTTGCAATTGTTTCAAATCCTGGGTCAAGCCAGAAAGTGATTGCAAAAAGCAAGTTAAAGGGTATGTAAAGTTTGGATAAAACAATAAAAATAATTTACATTTGACATATATACATATAGAAAGCCAACTTAAACATTAAAATGTAAAAACAATTTTGGAATCAGTAGTACTTGTCTCTTGTTTAAACAGCCCTGCTCCCCCAGCCATTCTGTATAGTACCAATAAGCCCCGCCCCCCAAGTGACATCACTCACTATTCAGAGAACAGGGTCTTGTGTGGAATCCCTTTCCCTTCTCCTTATATAAAAAGCCCGTCCCTATCCCTGAGCATGTGCAGATTAGAGCTGTTCCACCACCTCTGTGGTCAGCTGTGGAGAGAGAAGTCAGGGAGAGGAGGGGTCATGACTAAATGCTTGCTCTTCCCATACAAGGAAGTGCTGCAGAGGGAGGGAGCAGTTACAGGGGGATATTGAGTTCTGCTGAATTACCTAAATAGCCACCTGACCAGCAAAAAACAGTAATACAACAAGTAAATAAGGAGGTAAGAACCCAAACCACCAACACACTATATAAAATGCCAAATAACCAGCAGAAAAAATACAATAATAAGATCAAATAATAAGGCAAGTAACCCGCAATAATTCATTAAAAATGGGAATTAACAAGTAAATAGCCCAAATATTAATGGAGAGGCCCATGGAATCCCATATTTTAACTACATGCAGAAAGTGGCATGGGAGGGAGTTCCATAAGACCACATCTCCTTTTGAGGATTGGGAAAAAATTTTTATAATTATAATTATATGCAGCGGTTGATCTAATAGCATACCCTCAACTTGTGTAGGGGAGTGGAGGGCATTTACCAATGGAGGGGGCTTCTAGGCCCCCCAATACCTAAATTATGAAACTAAAAATGTTTCCATATCCAAAAACCCCCCACCTAACTTGCTTATTAGGTGAGGAGTTTGGATTATACCATCACTAGCTACCTACAGGAGTCAAGGTCCTCCCTCCCAGATAAAGTATAGAGAGTTAGATGGAATTACAGCTTTGGGAATAGATAGTGCTTCTGCACTACCCGAGGGACAGTGGCTTCTACTGTATATTTTTATCTTTTACTGTCAATTTTTGTAAATGGATCAGGTGAATAAAGCAAAGTCCAGGTGGACTGTTCATCCAAAGTCAAAATGTCATCTTTCTTGTTTACTAGATCCTCCATAACATCCATAAACACCAGAAATAACTTCATTCCAGTAACAGAAACAAATTCATTGAATATACAAAGAGACTTTGACAAACCCTAGGGGAAAAGCCAATATGGGGTAACCTTTGTTTATTTTGTTATATATATTTGTATTTCCATTGGCAAATGGAGAAAAGGTTTTGCATTTTTCATAAAATTAGCCACACATCGCCCAGTCGGGGGCTTCCATTTAAATGGCCAGTAGCAGTGAATGTCTATCACTAGGGCACACAATTTAAAAATAAGCTTTAAATAGCTTTGATTGCTCTCTCGCACGGTAATCTGCATTTGTATTTCATTCCAAATCTGAGGAACACAGAACAAGGAACATGAAAGTGAAGGAAACTAAAGGTAAAAAGAAAAGGAAACAAAAGAAATTCCCCAGGTCAGCATCTTTGAAATCCATGTAATTTATTTCATTATTAACTGTTCCAACAAATTCTCCAGGAGACTTATCAGGTAAAAGGCAGCACAAGTTGTAAAAGTAGTTTTCTTTGAAAGCTCACCAGGGAGCCCGCTGGTTAAAACATGTATCTGACAAGAGAACCAAAAAAGGTTAACTCTAATTGCACAACAGAATATGAACATATGACACTTCATCTTTTTAATCTGCTTCTTCTCGAAGACTTCCCCCCCCCCCCTCCCCTCAGAAAAGTCTGATGCCATGCCAAGCATAAATGAAGACCAGCTCTTTCCAGTTATCTGGACTGCAGAGAGAAAGTCAGGCTTACAGGATTTCTTTGAATAGAGAATTGTGAGCAGGAGGCTTATTACAAGGCAAAGGGAGGTTGGCATGCTGTCTTTACAGGACTAGGGAGGCAATGACATGTGATGGGGAGACAGTTTGGGATTAAGGACATGCAAAGGCACTTAAAATAGCAACAAATTCAGAGACAATATATGGGTACCAGGACTTCTTCATAATAAAACAATATGAGCCACTTTCATTTTTTGTTATAAGACCTTGTAATCAGTGCTCATGTAGCTTTCAGGAACCCTGTTTTTCCTATTTCCAAAAATAGCTACAGTCAAAGCTACTTTTCAGCATTTAAATAACAAAAACTAAAGTTTCAGGCACAGTGACCACAATTAATGACTGAAAAAAGAGTTTGAAGTGCACACATTTTTGACAAAAAGGACATATGGTGGTGACCTGAGGTGGATTCTTGGCCTTCACCCATTGGAAAAAGGAAGTGAAATGCAGTCTTCTTTTGTGTCTGTCATTTGGTTTGCAAACATCTGCCATTTAGTCAGCCTGGCAAGTTTGTGGGCATCCTGCTGCACCAGTTCATTAAAGTGGGTAGATTAGTCTTTGCAATGTATAGCCAGTTCATGAATGGAGCTGCTGAAGCTACAGCAGAGCCACAGATCTGATGTTAGGCTCCAAAGCAGATTCCAGTGTGACAGAACTTGCTGAAGCCTGTACGTGGCATTCCTGTTAATCCCTGTACCTGAGGCTAGATCCTACCCCTCTAATATATCCTGTGCTAGGGCAACTTTTTGTCCTCAACATCCTAATCACTGGTCCCACTTGCTCCTGACCCTGATTCCTCACCTGCCTGGCTCTAGTGCCCCTTGATATACGCATGGTCTTTTGTCTAGTTTACAATCCTGGTTCCTAGTCCCAAATACCCACAAAGTCCACTCAAGGTCAGGTCCGACTTACTCCGCAGTAGTTGATGGGATCCTAGTTAAAAATCCAAGGTCCAAAGGGTTTTGGTGAACACAGTGTATAGCCAGGATCTCCTGCATTCTGCTAAACTGGTCCTGTTGCTTTCTCTTGAGGGTCTACAGAATGCAGATTGTTTCAGTAGTAAATAAGTTAATAATTTCTTTTTTTTTTTTTTAAATTAAACATTAATTAACATTGTTTAAAACTGCATCTCTTATAAGCTGTAAACCGGTATGCTGTACATGCTTCACACTTCTTAAATAATAAAAGATCCACCCCAAGAAAGCGGTGGTCAAAGCTCAGTACTATGAACAGCCACACAGGTGGTGTACCTCAAGGCTCTGTTCGATAAACCATTATTATTAAACTAATTCAGATTATATTTATGCCTTAAGCAAATTTGGTGTAAGCTTTAAATTGTCTTTTTGCATTGCTCTGTCTGGAACACCAATAGTAAACTAGGAATTATTTAGTTTTGCGCACACACATACTTATATAAATAACTTGATGAATGTGTCTTTTTCAACTTTCCTGACTATGCAACTATTATTTTTATTAATAATTTGGTGCTGTACATACTAAGCTGAACTTTGCCAAAGAAAGGTACAATGTAAGCAAACAATAGGAATGAAGATCCTGCCCTCAAGAGCTTACAATCTAGGTGGGATAGTGTAACGAGCAGCGCTTGGGAGCGCACCGCTCGCTACTCTGTCGGCCATTTTGCCGGCAAGCGCTGGGAGAACTGAGACTCCACAGCGCTTCCGGGTTGTTTC